>JANIPN010838968.1:0-22125 GCA_027478595.1 Erythroxylum anguifugum
AAAATATTAAAAAAAATTTTAAAATTTATTATAAACGTTAAATAAAAATTTAAAAAATTTTCTGGCTGTTTATAGCGGATTAAAAAATAAAATATTAATATTTTTATTGAAATAAATACGGTTTATATAATGGGGTTTATACGGTCGTATAATATTATATAATAAAAATAATAGGGCGTTAGTGAAAATTAAATAATATTTAATAAATTAATTGGATAAAATTTTAATAAATTATTTAATAATTTAAATTTTTCTGGTGTTTAATAAAAAAATTTAATAAAATAATTTTATAAATAATAAATATTATTACTATATATTAAAAATATAAAAAAAACGAAATATAATTTACTAAATTAAATAAAAACGCTCTAATATAGCCCCTGTAAAGGGTAGTGTTATTTAACCTAATAGGGAAGGAGCATCCCAAAAGGGTTCCCACCTGGTAACCTAACACCGTTTGAACAATTTAAAATTATATACCGTTTATAAACTTAATCAAACGGTTTAAAAATTTAAATTAACGGTTAACAACGCTGCCTGGTGTGATGACAGCCTCAACCCAGACGAGGAGCGGGTTTCTGCTACGAGCATCTTGACAAAATACTACATCAATGTTGCGGTAAAGGCCTTGCTTCAAGGCCCTAGAGCCAGACAAGCTTGGCGCTGGGCTTGACGCCCGGCGCACTTTATCCAGCGAAGTATTTGTTTTTATTTTTAGTACAAGGTGTGTATTAAAATTGGAGGGCATTCTTTTTTTAAACGAAATTGTTGAAACAAAAAATTATATTTCGCGGGCCGTTTATACCCAATTTAAATATCAGCTATTTATTATTTATAATATCGGTCCGGTATGGGGTATATAATTTTAATGGTTATTTATATATTTGGGCGTTACGGCTTATTTAAAATATTTAAATATATTAAATATATATGATAATAATAGTAAATAGCAGCCACCTGAGCCCCTATAATTAAAATTACGTTACTATATTAAATTATGGTGCGCGGGATATTATTTCAGCAACTGCTGGTTCTTAAAAATATTAATTGCCTGAAGAACCAATTCGTAACATGTAACAAGCTCAATTCTAGCGATTAACTGCGCTAAGGCTAAAACAGCGTGGTGCAGATAGCGTACAAAACGTTGCATAGAGAATGTATTTGGGAAAGCTGAAAGATATGCCCAGGCTAGCGCCTGGCATTGGTTAATCTATATCTTGGAGGACTTCAGGTGTCATTTCCATGACATTAGGTGCGAATCACCTTTCAAATTATTTCGACTTTCGTAGGTCTAGCTCTAACGAAGGCTTCATACTGAATCTCAGCATAACCACGACGTTGAAAGAGCTCGCCTTCGGTTAGCGGCTCAAGTAAGACACAGTATGCGAGAGATGTCCGGTTTGCGCCTTGTCCGAGGCGGCCTGGTTTCTGCATGGGATCGTGGCGATATATCATAGCGGCTACAAGCTGCAATTGCGAGCTTGTATGCCATAACTGAAGTGAATGTTCATCGTCGAAGAATGCATGACCAATATATTGGTTAGAAGTAGAGCTGTGGACCTTTGAATTTGGTGGCTTTCTGAGATGGTCATACTCTTCTCGGCTCTCGGTCCCAGAGTATGTTAAAAGATACACTGTGATGATAGAACAATAGCACGTTATTTTGCCATTTCTGTGTATATAATGATTTTTTGAATCGTTAAGTGCAAGTATTTTGCACATATTTGGCACTGGTCCAGACATTGGACGACCCCATTTCGTGCTGGGAATATGAAATGTAATCTCTCCATCTATCGATGCCCACGACCAAGATGGGGCGACTAGCTTTTTAAGAGAAGACTGTCCATGTACACTCCAAAGTAGCCCTGCTGATAGGTCATTGCGCCATAAACCCCAGATGTAATCGTCCCGGAGAACGTAAGCAAATAAATTTGCCAAAGCTGAAATAGCCAGAAGCCGGTCTCTGGGCACAGAAAGAAGACGGCAAGTGTAACTAGATATTAGGTCATACCAAATTGTGTATTGAGTGCAAAACTTGTGATTTTTAGCAACCACGCGCGATGTAGTCACACCCAGATCACCCCGAGCTAGTCCTATCATCGTATCCCGAGGTTCATCTAGGAGGGGTGGAGTGTAAAAAGGATCCTTGAAGTCTGTCCTCTCCCACCAAATGGAACTTGGACACTCCCAGTACGCTTGAGACTTTCCGAAATGAAGAGTTCTGGGGGCAAGTATTCGCTCTTGTAAAGTCCAACCACGGATGCTCAGTTTTCCATGTACCACATCTAACGCAAAACTGCTCATATCACGGTTGCTCAAACTCCAAAATGAAACATGCTTATTATCCATGCCACGAAATGGAATGGATATCTCCTTAGACTCCGGTCGCAATGGAAACAGACCAGTCTTTGAATCCTCAACTCGATCCGCTGCTAGCATGATAGTGCAATTCCGATAAATATCGTGCATATGTGACAGCTGATCCTGCACATCGGTGGGAGAATCTTGAATGATACAGAGTGCATCAATCCAGATGTATCGGAAGCCAAGCTGTCGCGTTATTTCAAGAGCATGTTTGAAGCATCGACTGAGGATCTCGATAGGCAAGCGTTTTTGGAATGTGTCTAATAAGATCTTTGTTGTTTTGATAATGTCAGTTGTCCATCGGTGACTTAGTGTCAAATATCGCTTTTGTGCGCCGTGTATGATGAGTGGTGTTAATCTAATGGCCCCATTATCAGGTTCGACGTCGATCAAACGAATAGAATAATCGTGAGAAGGAGCTTTGCTAGTACATGAGTTCCCCACGCATACAGGATGATTGGTATTGCATTCGTGAACCCAATTATGAAGAACATTGTAATCCAATGTTGATTGCACAGGCCTCCCAACTATGCCACTATTTGCAGCTGCGGTACCTACTTTTGTTATCATTGTACACAGTAGTTAGTTACAACAGAACGAGTCTTCTGACCTTCAGCTGCATAGATATCGAGTGCGCTGTGACCATACTTCGGATCAACCTTGTAGTCGTAACCATCAAATCTATTATCCGAATCTGCATTATCGCTTTCTTCAAAGTAAAACAGCAAAGAATCTATTCTCACAGGTTCATCCGAGACTGTAGTGGCGTATCTATAACCGTTGATGGTAAACAACTTCAGGGGTGTTGTAGCAGCTGGAATATTGAGTAAAGTCGGCAGTGGAAATGCCTTGCTTGGGAGACCTTGAAAGGATTCTAAGATAAGATTACAGCCCTCACAGTCCTCGGCAGAAATAGTAAGCGCCAATGAACTACTTTGGTGATTTTGAGGGGATCTTGATTTCCATAAGCTGACCGGGTCAATATTCCTACAATACTTGCAGAGTGTCATGTTTGACAGCAAGACTGTAGAGAGAACAATGAAGGTGAAGTCTACACAGCGCTAATAGCGCTGAGGTATTAGTCACACAGTCTAAGTTTCGTGAACGCCGTCTCTCCACGGAGCTAGGCTTGGAATGATGCAAACCCAGCAAACATGTACCCTGAGTGGTGCCTGAGTGAGTGGATCGGAACAACCTGGAACCGACCATCCAGTTTCGCCTAGCTCCAAATCGTTCCATACGGCAGGGCCGGACGAGTTTTCGAACGTGCTATCGATGGCCTCTTTCATCTGCTCTGGATTCATTACTTTAATCAAGAATGTTCTGGGTATTGTCTTCTCCCAAGCCCTGATTTCCTCGCTATTGGTCAGGTTATCGACTTTCGGTATGAGCACAAAATGCCCTTTGTTAAAGTGCATTTCAGCATCTCTGTGAATGAGGATGGAATTATTTGTTGAATAGAGCTCGTTTTCGTCAAATATAGCCACAGATCTGGCTTCTCCAATCCTGTGTGGGACAATGTGCGCGGCTACCATGTGTGATGGTGCTGTATAAGCACGCAGTATAGGGCAACAATATCCCTCTGCTCTTCCTATGGTTTTGTGTTCGGCTTTGGCTCCCCCCTTCTTCACAATAGGCCGGCCTGATAGGCCTGATAGGCCTGCCCAATTCATAGCAAATCTATACTAACGTTCCTCCTTGTCTTCCTCTTCTGGGTAGTATGTTTTTAGATCGTCTGGTGAGTATTTCTTGGTTTTCCCTTCCACCTAAATATCCTTAACGAATCCTGCCGATCCTCTCGTAGGGAAGCCTGTATGGCTTTGTTTCGCTGCCCTTTACCTAACTTCTCAAGGCCCATGCCACCAGCACGGGGCGTAACAAGTTGAATTTCGACACTGTAGAAGATAGAAAATGTCGCACCTGTGATTTTTTTTCTTGCGACCTCCATGTTCTCAGGCGAAATTGTCATTTCCGATGCTCTTCTATTGGCGAAGTTTCTTTTTATTCGGACTTTCGCGATCTGCAATCTATGCCCACTATACAGTATCGTATGAATGTTGGTGCTTAATGGCTTTGAGCTTCGCGTCTTTGGACTGTCGAAGGGTCTGAGTTTGGCTAGTTGGGCCGTCAACCCGGCGCTTTCTTGTTGTTGACAGGGAGCTAACTCGCTGAGACACTTGTGAACGACTCATATATAGAATCGATATTGTGTAGGCAATTGAAAGAACTAGCCCAAAAATCGAGAGGCAATGTATTTTGGAGAGAAAGAAAGGAGGCAGTATTACAATTTAGACTACTTTATGAGTTAGAATAGATACAGATACAGTAGATCCCTCTCAATAATGTCCCCTGCAAAGAACTTCGTCCCTAAGCAACAAAGGGTGTCGGTAGAAACATCTGCAGGTACTCTAGTATAAAACTTTAAATGAGGTTTGGGAGCTATCCATGTTAATAACCCTTATTGTGGGCTAGCTGAGTGAATTTTTGCGGGGTTTCGGTGTTTGGCAAACATTAAAAGCCCAATTTCGAAAGCATGGTCAATTCACTGTGACCAAGCTTTTTTTGAATGTGGCTCTTACACAGGACTGCAACGCGCGCGCTGAATCATACTCCATATATGCTCGTTCCATAGGTATGGGTTTATTCGTAGAGCTCTCCTGGGCAGACCGTTCCCCAAGCACCACCTTCGGACGAAGTTATCAATCTCACGGACTCCCCAACCCCATCTGCTTTCTTTCTACTTCGTATCTTCATTAGTCGATTGATATTATGGGTCGATTTTATGCCACCTCCGGCATTTGGCATTTGGCGTCCGTCCGACACGTAGCTTAACGCGAGCATTTCCTCAAAATGGCCCCAGCTATCACTTGCTCTTCTCTTTGAAAACATATAAGCTGTATGAGCCAGTGCCATGAACACATAAGAGAATATAATGAGTAGGGAGAAGTATATCGCGGGACTGTCCGTTCGGTAGCCTATCCCTTCAATTAAGACGGTCCAATGAAGCTTCGTCAATTGATCATCGGGCACACCATCCGGCTTTTGTAATGCTACTCCACCTTGTAGTAAGTTCTTGAATACCTCGTCCCTATCTTCAAGGACTCTACCTCCAGGAATACTACTTTCAAGATCATGCGTGGAGTGTAAGTTAAGCCCACCATTGTCGTTCACGCCTACTCGCGACATACCATCAGCGACCACGGCAGCAAGAACACCTTCAATCATTCGAAGAAATTCTTCATCCAAAGGTGAATCGGCGGAATTGATACCAGCCAGAATACTGGCTAGCGTCGTCCACTGCTCCTCAACCGTATCCGAGCCATTGCTAACCGTATGTGAGATCGTAGGCGTCAAGGTGCGGAGCCAAGAAGGATCTAAAACAACAGTCCGCCAAGTGCCGTCCTCTATAGGTATAACTAAATCTCTCCATGCAAATAAAGCCGAACTAGATTTGACTTCTCCGAATTGTCCCAATGGTTGCAGCTTAGCACCGACTCCGGTTGCCACATTAGAGCCTTGCGACCACCGTGCGTCAACGCTACAGCTGTACGTCACTCCCGGGTTATCTGAGGTGGAAGGGTATTGAATGACTGTTAAGGCGGATGGCCAGTGGGCAGGACTATTGGCGTCTTCATTGAAAGAGTTCCCCGAAGTTATGGTAATCTCCTCTGAAGGGACATCAATCCAAGAGCTGTTTACAAATAGGTTGTCGTTGCTAATGTCAACTGACAGACTAGTAGTCGTTTCATAGTCTGTCCAGCTTTCATACAAAGGGAAAATAGGAAACTGGGTTGATTCAGTAATTGCCGTAAGGGGAAGGTTGAGAGGACACGTACCGGCACTTCATTTTCCGAGTTTATCGATTCTGTTTCAGTGGCGAGGCACTTTGTACGTACCGCGGGCACAGTACTATCAACTCGCGCAATACTTGCATCTCTTTCTCGATCGATGAACCTTGTATAGCCAGCCATCGTATCTCTATTGATAGAGTCTGGCACATTCGCTATAGCGTATAGCCATTCTCCCGTAAGGATGGCGCTTATTCGCGTAATTAAAACGCTAGTACCTATCACCCACCGATCTCCACCGGGCCCGGTTTGCAGAGAACGAACGGCAACGCCGTCATCGAGAGTTAAATTGAACCGGAATCTTTCGCCATGAAAGTCGTGGAATATCTGCTGAAGTGTTGATGTAGCATACCATGCGCAACCAGACCGACTCAAAGGACTACTTGCGATGTCATCCGATGAGGGATCACGACACTCCACGCCGCCAGCAGCGTGATCTTCAAGAACGTCCGGCCAAAGGCTTGTGGAATTCCCAACTAGCCAAAACGTGCTGCCACCGCCAGGCCAATTTGATCTTAATCTAGGAATCATCAGGGTAGCTGCAGCAGGGCCAGAAAACACCGTAACGAGTGCTGAACCGATGAAAACGATTGCGAAGAAAGTTTGACGTTTTTTTGAAGTTATTGCTCGAATACTAGACCAGAAGTTTGGTTCCAAGAGCACTCTAACATCTGTGAAGCGGAATTTCGATCCGCTAGTGAACGCATTAGCCATGAGAACCTCGACTTGAGCCATCCTAGTGTTGCGCTTCGCTTTCAAATCCACAATATTAAGCTAAGATTTTTACACAATAAGAATCAGGAGGGGACTTTGTGTGCACTTGCGAGACTAGAATTAACTACTTACATGAGCCCAAAAGGTAGACCACCTTTATCAAACATCAGCATGTAACGTACACTATCCATGATAATTGTCGCTAAGGAGGCGGTAACTAGTAGCTCCTACTCTGTATGTTAGCGCGACTTCACTACTTGACGATGGATAATAGCTTGTTCACTGACGAAGAGCTTCGATGTAATCTGTAGCGATAAATTGCTCATAGCTTGTGCCCAGTTGTAATCCTCCCCAGCATAATCCGCCCCGATGAATAGTCCTTTCAGATTGAGTGAAGCTACAACTGCAGCACCCGCGAGAGGTAGAAGGTGAATAAGACATTTTACGAGCACTTTCTTCAGAGATTGAACGTAAACTATTTTCGGACGCTCAGGTCCATAGTCTGGCTTTAATAGCTTGCCAATCCTTGCCCGTAGACTTCGATGTTGTTTCGATTTTGGGTAATTTTCATCATCGGCCGTAGGAACAACCTCGTACGATTCGTACGATGTTGTGTGCTTGAATTCCATTTAGTTAGATGCTGTCAAAACTGACAAAAAAAAACTCGGAGTCTTCGATGATGCCATCTACCCAACCAAGAAAACATCTTCGAGAGACAATTTGGGCTCTCCTCTGATATATAACACATGTATATCTGGTCCGCGAGGCTGAAACCGTGTTGCAGAAAATTAAGCTATCAATAGTTCTTATATCCATCCTATGGCTCCATTGGTAGGGTTCTAAGAAAAGCGATTGGCTGTCGGCCACATTGGAATGATATACGAAGGCCCGGGGGCAGGACAAGGCTAGCAGCGGGCTAAACAGGGGCCGTAGCGAAAGTAACGTTTGAATGTTTTCCCGTACACCCTCCCTGATTCCAAAACATTGCGTTACTTCTGCAAAACAGTTGACAGGAAATTATTCTTCAAGCATTCTATCTGCTAACTTAGACGCCGGGAGTCTGCAAGGCTACCGCTACCTTAACCCCAGTACGTCATATCAGACATGCTAAAACTCGACACGAAAATGCATAGAGTGCACTATTTCAACACGACACTACCAGGGCTATTTGGAGTAACACTGTAAGGCAGTGAAAGGAAGAGGTGTCGCCGTGACGGCCCTGCATGGGCAAAAAACATGCGAGCCTTGCCTACAAATCCATGTGGCTTTGAGACTGCATTCTTGGCAACGCGAGTTAGGGGCGGGTGAGAGAGAGGGAGAAAGGCATTGGTTCTTTCTAACGCCAGCCTACTGAGGTTTCGTCCAATCAAGAACAGTCGCAGGTTGTATCTAGTTGTTTCGTACGAGGTGCGACTTGAACAGTAGGCCAAGATGATGGCTTCATAAATTTTAGCCATCGCCGTGGCGGCGGCAACGGTCTATCTTGAACCTATTTAGCGCCACGACGCGTTAAAAGATGTTTGATTGAAAGACAGATCCGTGTTCATGAAGAATTGTTAAACCCCTGTCGTTACTAGCTAGGATTGTGGATTGTTTGGATTTAGGGGGCCGGCGGGGGAAGGCGAGCGGTTCTGTGTACGAGTACGAGTACAGCCAAATACAGGCTGAATCAACAACGGAATCATGATGTCGAGCCCCCAAGTTAACTACCACTCAATAGTTACCCTAACAGCTATCAGCTTCAAGAAATTGGTCTCTGTTTATTTTATGTTTAAGATGCCACTGAAAAGTTGAATGGGGGGGGCTAAGGTAATGTGCAAATTGCTTGCGACCGTACTCATCATGCAGTGACTTTCCCGCTGTGCCCTCTGAGATACGAGCAACTCAAGTCGTACCTAGAGGTGGGGCGATGTACGTGATCCTGCCTACCTAGGTAGTCAGATAGAAGTGCTCCTAAGCCTATTTACATCGAATGTAGCCTTTCCTAGATATTTATATCGTACCACTGCTTTATCTATCGTTGATCTAGAGGACCCACTGTTAATTGGTCTTAATGATAGGCCTAGATCGCTTAGTAATATTTGTATGACTACGATTGGACAGAACTAGAATTGAGTCACCGCCGAGGTATCTCGACATTGACCTACAGATATTGTGGCCTGGAGTAATTTGTAGATCAATATAAAAAGTCTAACGCCAGACTTTATAATCATCACAAGTAACCATCACCGATCGTTATTGGGGATATGAAGGACGGAGATTCTTCCGCCGAAGCTATCGTCACTACCCCCGAACACCCACCGAATGCTATTCTGCGGCTGCAAAAATGCCTCATTCGTCCTTACTGCGAGGGAGACGCCGAAAATCTAGCAAAACACGCCAACGATCCACAGATAGCCAAGTGGATGCGGAGCACTTTTCCGTACCCTTATCATTTAAAAGACGCAAGGAGTTGGATATCGTTTACCACCAGTACATCGCCAGTGCGTCACTTTGGAATATGCCGGCCATCTGATAACTCGGTCATCGGGAGCATTGGGCTCAATTTAAGGCCTGATAATAGCCAGGCTTTGGAGATAGGATACTGGCTTGGCAGAGAGCACTGGTACCAAGGCATAATGACGCAAGCCGTCATTGCGTTCTCGAACTGGACGTTTGATAACTTCCCTGATGTGATTCGACTTGAAGCGGAAGTTTACGGGGGTAATGAGGGAAGTGTCAAAGCTCTGAAAAAGACGGGCTTCCTTTATGAAGGCATAAAGAAGAATGTACTAGAGAAGACTGCCATAGAGAAGACTGGGGTCACACTGGATATTTTACATTATTATAAACTTAGAGGCGAGATCTGAAGATTCGGCACTTCAGTCTGTTTCTGTTAAAGACAGCATTTACGCAAGAATATATATAGTAGGAATTATACAACGCGCAAGGCATTGTCCTTGAGAACCAGACATGTATCACAGTCGAGTGGCCTTGGATAACCCTACCCGCTGGAGTTGCAGGGCTAACCATCGCCTTACTACTACTTACTATGGTTACCGTGCGGCGTACTGGTATATGGCGTTTTGGGTGTGTGGGATATTGGTACGGGGTGTTCTTGGTGGTTTAAATTTACAAGCCTAACAGTCTTTCTACGATCGACTTTATAAGTACTTTAAGAAACTTATGCCGTTCGAGCTTTCAGTATTCAATTGCTGCAATGCCACTTGCTAGTCTCCTCGAAACTCTAAATCTCACCATTAGACTTCCATACGATTGTGCTCTGAGAGAACGCGGGAAATTCTCTGAGAGAGGTCGCTTTTTTGCGCTCATAGTAAAGTGGACACCAGCTCAATCCATCGAAGCTGGCCATAAGAATCTATGAGGCGTCACGCCCACGAGTGCATAAGCCATGCAGGCCGGAAGTTTTCGAATATCATTGGTAGGTCGTTCGGTGAGTGAATAAGCACGCTGACAAGATTAGAGCCCAAAGCTTCGATTCAACGATTCACTTTCAAAATGTAACGGCTCATAGCCCTGTTCGCTCATGCCTATGCTTAAAGTTTCTTGAAGCCTGGATGACCCTATTTGCTGTCGCTCTATCGTCTTGGCCATGCGTTTACCATGCTTTGCTCTGTCCTCGAGCTAGACTAAGGTTCGGTCAAATATTTTCATTTTGCAATCACTGCTAGTGTCCATAAAAGATAAAGCCGGTGACTGAGAGATGGAAAAAGAGAGCTGCCTAGCACGGCAATGTATTAATCTCGCAAAGTATATATATAAAGGCCATTAATGTACAACTAAGCCTCCAATATTTCTTCCTCAAGACGATGCTCTATATATGCCATCTACTCCTGCGGCAGCACGGTTAAATAGAACGCATTACTCCTAATCGAACCACTCCTGACGGCCTTGTACTGGTAGCACCCAGGCGTCTCCGGCACCGCAAGCTGCAAATTACCATTCGCATCCGCAGTCACCCCATCAACAACCGCGCCAGCAGCCGGTCCGCTCGCCCCGTTATTAGGATTCGTAGCGGACACCGTCAACGTCACACTGCTTACACTCCCCGCCGTAACAACCTGGTACCCGGGCTCGATACCCAAGAACGCAATATTCGGCTGGAACGCATCAAACGCCCACAAGCTTTCAGCCCCGTTGACGCTCGGCTCCTGACACCCGCCGCGGCTCGTATACCGCCGGTTGCGCAGCACGCCCCAGAATTGGTTGCCGGTCTGCCGCGTTTGGTCGATCGTCGTGATAAAGAAATCCTGGAACCGGTTATCGTACGAGCCGTCGAAGCCGAAACCTTCCTGGCGCCCTGCCGAGTCGATTTGCGTGGTCAGCGTCCCGCCGGGGCTGGGGTTCGCGTTGTTATTGGTGCCGTCGCAGAGGTGCGTGCCACCGGAGGGGGTGGTTATGTTGCGGGGGCCCGTAACGATGCAGTCCTCGAAAATGGTGCCTTGGCCGCCGCCTTCGATGCGGAAGCGCGCGTTGGTCTCGCCGGGGGGAGCGACGTTGGGGCAGGTCACGGTACCGGAAGTGCCGGCGGTGGGGGAAGGGATGCCGCAGGACAAAGCACCTGTGTAGATGTAGGCGGTAGAGGTGCTGGTGCAGGGCTCCTCGGTGGAGGTAAAGACGAGGGTCGTGGTGGTGGTGAGGGGTGCGGGGATGATGGTGCTGACGGTAGTGGAGAGGACGGTCGTGCCCGGGGCGCCGCTCTGGGTGGCGGTGGTGGTGATGGTGACGGTGGTGGTTTGGGCAGGACCGGCGGATCGGACGGTGGTTACGGTCTTGGTGGAGGTCCTGGTCACGGTTGCGGAGGTCAGGAAGCAGGAGCAAGCTGAGCTGACTTTTCTTTCGAGGCCTTGGCTGGGGCAGTTGGCACGCAATCGCGAGGGTATGGCGGGCTTGCCGGTTGGGTAGGCGCGGCGGTCGATGTTTTCGGTGCCGCGAGTCGCATAGTTGACCTGTGTTCCCAAGGAGGTCGTGCTTGTGACGGTGCAGACGGTTCCTGCGACGGTTGTGGTGGTGGTGGAATCGGTTTCGGTGCTGATGACTGCGTCAAGGAGGGTGGTTTGTGTCTCAACAGATGTGGTGGATGGGCCAGCAGGACCGGTGACGGTTGTTGTTCGTGTGACGGTTACTCGTGGCGGAGCCGTCGGAGCCGCCGTCGGAGTGCTCGTCACGGTAGTTGTTTTGGTAGTTGTCCTTGTTACTGTGCCAGGGGTTTTTCCGATGTACGATTTGCAGAACGACGAAGCTGTTGGCTTGTAGCTAGAAGGTAGGGAAGCGGCAGCGAAACATCGGTCTATTGTGAAAGGACACGGTTAGAAAGGTATTTTTTGATTGTTTGGATAGGACCATCACGACATACCTGCTGCACAGCACTTTGACGTGGGAGCTGGGGTAGCCTGCACGGAGATGGCTCCGGCGAGCATGACCAGAAGGTGTTTGAGAGCGACCATGGCTGCTGCTGCTGTCACGAAGCTTTAGAAAGAGAGTACGGTCGAGGATGTTGACCCAGATGAAGCTTTCCCAACCTTGACTTCTTTCCTACCGGTAAAGAGAACGACATCAACATCATGGGAGGACGGCTGCGAATATTTAAATGAGATTTTACGCCTTGCCTGCGCGGTTTCTAGCTAGGGAATAGCCGAAGATCTCCTCATGGCGCCCCTGTATCGACGGCCCAGATCGATCCCTTGAGCTTTGATTTGGGCAGTGATCCCCAGATTCGGTTAGGTTTATTGGAAGGCAGCACGCTAAAACCCGTGTTCATGCTCCCTTCAGCTCTCTTCTAGTAAAAGCCATGTGTTAGTAGACCCGGTGCCAAGTGGGAAGACACGTCGTGACAAGGAATAGCCATATTTTGCGGCAAATGTAGGCGACGGCCAATCGGTAGATGTGACGGTCTCGACTAGCGCAGGCCTTATCGTTAGTATGCTTAAATCGTGCATCCACCAACCACTATGTAGGAAGAGAGGTGTGGCCAGAAGCTTTCGACTTCCACATGCAGAGTGGCGTAGTGCAATGCTGTTGTTGTTTGGTTTTGTTTTGGGCTGGGCTGGAGCAGCTTGGCCGTCAGCACCACAACAAACGCGAAATTAAAAGCAGAGCCCTGGCTGCACTAGACCACTACCACTAGTAGGTCTAGACTCTAGACTAAGTATACCTAGTTTAGGCATGCACTGCGGCTCTGGAAATGTGGAAATGAAGAAATTACTACGTACCCCGATACCCCCTGTCACGCTCAAAATATTTCGGATAATTCAAATCTTCCTCCGGTGACCTTTACATACTATGTAGTATAATAACGTGCCCCACAAATAGTCCGCGCACACAAGTAATCCGCGCACCAAATGAAAGGAATGATTCATCCTACTATAGTTATTCGTTGAGGAGTTAGATTAATTTCTGAAAGTGATTATACTCACAATGCTTGCTAGAGCTACTCAACTATAATAGAGGCTTATGAATCTGCTGAACAATGTATAAGACGAATGACAGAACCTAAAGAACGGACAGGACCTCGGGATATCAAACAGGAGAAACACATATAATCAGGTACCCTAAGTTTTTAGCCCCGCTAAATCCGAAGTAAAAATAATTTATAAATAACGCGTAGTATCTACCTGCACAGGCGAAAATTGAGAAGAAGGCTATCAGTAGCCATAGCTGAAGGTCACTTAAGATATTTGGTGTTCTCTTTGGTTTCTCGTTTCCGTCGAAGGTTTGGAGGGGAACATCTTTGATACTTTCAATGGCTTTTTCGTCGGTGTTTTGAAGAGCTCGATACTCTGGTTACACTTCTGCTTTCCAAAACTGAAGTCCCATGGTATTTAATCAAATTATGGTAGTACTAGGGTTTTTGAGGAACTATATTAACATTTTGGAATGACTATACTCACAGTGCTTGCTGGAAATACTTCACTGTGGTAGACGGCTATACTTTATTGAATAGTGTCTAGGAGGAATGACAGAACTTAAAGAATGGACGGGACTTCGGTATATAAAACACGAGGGACGCATATGACCCTGGAAACGATGAAGAAGATTGGACGAGGCTATGGCAAAGAGATGGCCGAATTTTAGTTGCTGTGCCTTTCACGCCGGCGAGTCAGTCTCGCACTTACAAGCTTTCCACAATATTTTCCGATCCAAATAGAGCAACGATGCCGCCCTGATGCATTCATTGCCTTGTGCTCGTTTCAGACTAACTTACCCCGCTCCAAAAACGTGTATGCCTAAGCACATGGATGGTTACACGAGCGTCATAGGTGGAAGTCGCGACACGCTTATTCATCGATTGTCTCGTAGTAACGATGTCACATGTTGTGGTTGCGCAGGCTGTAGTCGGTCACTACTTTGAAATACTGAAGATTAGCGATATGGCATATATCCTTTGAGCCGAATCTGAGCAAAACGAGAGGTTGAAAATATGGTCTGGATTAAACGAGCATAGCTGATTCTTATGGCATCCATGGCGGTAGTGAAAGCGGCTATGCAGTTTGTTTCATAAATACGGCATTGTTGGAGATCCCTGTAAATCATTACCAGATTTGTTCGAGCTGTTTTAAGGTATAAGAGTGCTGAGAAATCCTGCAGGATATGCTTAGGTATGTCTAGGCCGCTTTAGTACATACAGGTGAAGTTGAGAAATAGAAGCGATCCGGAGTTTCTAACCCAGAAGGCTTTTGGTCTGTTATGGAATTTTAAACTAATCTCTTAGCTAGAAAACACAAAACTATACTCTAGATAATCTTTAGCCTTACATTAAAATCGGACCACGGTAGATCCTTTTCCTCGCTAAGGCCCATCTCTGCAAACATGGTGGTTCTTTTATAAACCCACTTCTCCTCGGTAGGTTCCAGGACGAGGCCCCATAGCTGATAACCATCTGCTTCGACCATATCGCCGTTTTCATCTTTCTTCAGGACTTTCTTGGGAAGACTAAAGAGCAGTGCCATGATCGAGTTATCTGGAAATTCGAACTCATTCACGTTCACAGCACCAGTGTCAGGCATACGCATGATTTCGCGAATCATCCGCAGACTGGAGTCTCTAGCGCTGAGCCCCGACGGCCCGGCCATCGCATACTGTTCTCTCAAAAAATCTTTCTGGGGCTCATCCAAGGGAAGGCACGGGACAGTCATATCGATATACCCAGAACTAATCTGACCGAAAGGGATGTCCCTGGAAAGAGGCACAACTTCCACGGAATGTATAGTCGCCATGTTTACCGCCTCGGGCGGGGGAAGGCGTTCGAATGAGACCTGATTCTCGATCGATGCCCACGACCAAGACGGTGCACGCCAAACATCTGGCTTCTTGGTCTTGAGGTCGGGATGGGAAGACCAGAGCAGGTCTCGGGGGATCCTCGACTTCCACAACCCAGCCAGGTACGCGTCCCCCGTGAGACGACTAAACTCTGCTGCAGCCGCAGAGAGGGCCGGAAGCTTGTCCTTCTGATAGCTTAGTTTGCGGCCAGAAAATTCCTGTACGGCTCGGTGCCAAAGCTGATACAGTCCTCCGTCCGAATTTTCGTCCGCGGCTCGATTGGCATCTCGGTCATGATTATCTTGCTGGCTCGCCTGAGTGCGTCCCAAGTCAAGCGCTATTCGCCGGTTGAGGAGACCGTCTTCGTCGAATGACCAGTCTTCTGCCCCTCCATCACTGTGCATCATGCTCCTGCACTGCCATATGACCCGGCCGCCGAACATCAGTACCCGCGGTGATAGGAAACACTCTTGAAATGTCCAGGCCCTCTTTGAAATTGGCTCTCTTGAAATGAAATACGGATTCTCCTCCCGAAAGTAGATGTCCGTTACTCGAAAGTTTGGGCACAGGACGGGCAACTTATGAAGGTCCTTTGGTAGTGTGGACTCGGGATGGTTCTCGCATCTGTTTTTGCGGACACCCAGGAAACCTTCCGCACAAGAAACGGTACTTGCTATTATCGTGAGATAGCTTTGCTTGTAGTAATTGGCCATTCGCACGAGCTCCCTGTTCATGTCATCCTCGGAATCTTGAACTATACAAAGCGCATCGATCCAGATGTACCTAACTCCAAGTCTCGAAGCGGTTGTGATCGCATCCTGGACAGCCTGTGAAAGCTTAGAAGGCGAGAATGGCTGCATAAGATCCTCGACTTCAGCCTTCGTCGTCACGAATATCTGCTTTCCTCCCCAGCAATAACTGAGAGCTATATACTTACCTTTTTCTGAGTTGGGCTCGTACAATCTGACATTACCATCGTTGAGTATCTCAATGACACGGCTTGGTAATTCATTTTCCTGATAGCGAGAACATTGATCGTGATTAACTATGCATTTGTCTATCCATGCCTTTATGACGGATATGTTCCCTTTTGAACCGAAGTCCGTACGCAAGGGTCGCGTAGAAATCCATTTCGCCGCAGGACTGTCTATCAATTCATTAACGTACATTGCCAATCATAGTAGCCCTATATGACCTACTTTTTTTTGCATAAACCTCTAGTATAATTTCACTGCGGGTACCGAGTAGTCGCGCATACACAGCCTCTGGAAGATTTGTCGTTCTCATACCCAACCATAGTTTGCTGTACTCGCGAGTCTCGGGGTCCATCTCGACCGTCTGGCAGAAGCAAACGAACCACGCATCCGGGTAATCCTTCAGGAGCTCACGAAGCCTCGACACCGTTGTTCGACACTTTTCCGAAACTTCCAATCGATCCGACAGCGGGCAGCAGCCGAAGACGCGACGACCTATCGAATTCGTCCACGTAAACGTAGACGGCGCGTTGTCGAAGTACCGACTCGCAACGAACGCGCAAAACTCGCACCCGTTTTCCGTTGCGTCTGCAAGCTTCCGTATCTCGATCTTCCATTCCACGACTTCCTCCTCGTTGTCCTCCAGTCGGTCCGGACGCGATAGGACAAGCAGGTCGCGACTGAACGTGTAGCACGAGGGACAGTACTTGTCGGCCTGCTGGAACAGCTCTTCGCCATTTTCGAGCGTTTGAGCGCGGCTGATTACCTCAGACTCTGGGTCCGGTCCGTGCTTCATGATGGAAGAACGTCTGAGGGTTGAAGAAGACTCCTGTGATTAAGCAATGTCGTACGACTTCCAAACAAGACGGCAGTATCCATTATATAGCATACCACCACCATTTCCAATGGCCGATTGATATCTATATAGCTGTCAGCTGAATACAACATTGGCGGGCAGACCAGGCACTCTTGATGAGTTCTATGGAGGTTTCACCGCTCGAGGCCCCCGGCGATCAGCCTCACCGTTAGCAGGTTCCTTGGAAAAGTGCCGTCCAGAACCAAACAGCCACCAGCTTCTCATACGAATACACTGCCTTGCAGGTTTCGCGAAAGAATACAATCGTACGATGGCACTTTATCAATCCTCCCAAAAAGGAAACTGTTACGAGATTTTGCACACACTGGGAGCTCAGCCACAAGCGTTGGTGCGCCACAGCAGGCAGATTTATTCTATCCAAATCCTTCGCGCCATAGTCTGTGAGTCTGAGTCCGTCTAATGCAGAGCCTCTACCTGGGTTGCTATCACGCTCGATGTGTCGACCAATAATGAATGCATCGATACGCTCCAGCAAGTCCCACTCAAGGCTTATAAATATACTCAAGGTGGCTACGTGGTAATAAATGGTCGATGCTGCCATTCAACCAACCAGCAAATGCGGGCGATGACGAAATCGTCCGAGAGCCGCTGTTTCCGTGTTCCGGGATCGTTTCTGACACTCGATTGGTGTCAGAAGATCGTTACCGTCTTCAATATCCGGAATTATTAATAAACTTAGCTTGCAGAATTAGTGGGCTGCTTACAAAACAATGAGGGACATATGGGGTTTGCGAAGCTTCGGTTATCATTTCCTCTTCGCTGTCTCTACCTTGGCCAGCGTATAAAAACCCCTCCCATGCATCGATTAATGGGTTATTTAATACTTCACAATACTATTCAGGCTAGAAACGACAAGCCGTGTCCTTTCGATCTAGTTTAATACCCCCTCAGAGCATCAATCGTTGAAATCCCATCCAAGAACACCGCAACACCCCGACTCCCAGACAAGACTAACCAGCACAAACCATGGCCATCAAAGTCGCCTTCATCGGCCTCTCATCCAACGGCTGGGCCAAGGGCGCCCACTACCCCTACTTCAAGGACACAAAGAGGTACCAAATCGTCGCGATCTGCAACTCCAGCAAGCAAAGCAGCGAAGCCGCCATCAAAGCCTACTCCCTAGACCCCGCCACCGTCAAAGCCTACGGCTCGCCCGAGGAGCTAGCCGCCGACGCCTCCACCTTCGACCTAGCCGTGTGCTCCGTCCGCGTCGACAAGCACCACGCCGCCATCAAGCCGCTCATCGCGCAGGGCAAGCAGTGCTACGTCGAGTGGCCCCTCGGAAAAAACCTCGCCGAGGCCCGCGACCTGCAATCCGTAGCCGCCGCGTCGGGCAACCCGCGCACCGTCGTTGGCTTGCAGAGCCGGCGCTCGCCGCCCGTCACTAAGCTCCGGCAGCTCGTTGCGGATGGCGCGATCGGGCGCGTCCTGAGCGTCACGGTCGTGGCGTCGGCGTCGAATATGGGGCAGGTCGACAGCCAGATGCCGGGGATGCTGCTCAATGATGCGAGTATCGGGGCTAGCATATTGTCTATTCACTTCGGGCATTTGATCGACTACGTGCTGTACGGGGTGGGCGCGGACGTGAAGGAGTTGAGTGGGATCCTGAGCACGCAGCGGCCCAAGGTGCAGGTTAAGATGGATGATGGGAGCGTTGTGGACAAGAACCGCGAGACGCCCGATCAGATCTTGCTGCAGGGCCGCCTGGGTAATGGCGCGGTGCTGTCGGCGCATATTCGCGGCGGGCCGCCGATCAAGGACGGGACTGGTGTGAGGTGGCATGTGTATGGCGAGACCGGTGAGATTGAGTTGACTGCGCCGGCCATGTTCCTCCAGCTTAGCTACGATGATGCGGTGCTGAGGCTACACAAGCACGAGGCGGATACCGTCGAGACGGTGGAGTGGGCTGTCAAGGATGAGTTTGAGGGCTTGCCGGCTCCGGCAAGGAATATCGCGCGGGTGTACGAGGCGTTTGCGGATGGGAAGAGGGAGGAGTACGCTGATTGGGAGGAGGCGGTGGGCAGGCATCTTCTGCTCGAGTCCATTGTGAAGAGTTCAGAGACTGGGCAGTCGGTTTCGCTGTAGCGGTGCTTCGGTAGCTCTGTTTAGAGACACTAGCCATTATCGATGCATTTACCACGGAGAAGTAAATTGACGCCTCGTGTACCTAGCTTTCCATCCATGATGTACAATTTTTTTCTTGAGAACCGCGAGATTGAATGACGGTTGATGTAGTCTAGTCACAGAATTAAGTTAAGAACCACCGGCTCGCGTTTCATGATAGGTGTGCGTAAATTTGTGTAGCAGTGGCTTGTATGACTACTTGAAAACCTTTTATTAAAAGCCTCCATTTCTAGCCTTGCGAGTTATCCCACTCATGATGTTGTGCCTTAGCCTCTCTTTCGCGGAGCACGAAATACGTTATTCTAGAACAGGGGGACGCGCGGGTCACGCGCGTATTAATTATATTGTTCTTCATACTACGCTTTAAACAGAGTTCTTGTACAACGATAGATTATTTCTCTCTCTAAAGCTTACAGACTAGTTACAACGGTGCGCAAAAAAAGGTTCAAGTCCACGACCTTGACGCGATAGTCAACTCATGCTAAGTACATCCGCTTATAAGCTGTTCCCTATCTCGTCCGACCTATGATCCGGTTTCATAAAGGGAACTATCTTTTTCTTTCTGACAAAAACATGTATCAACACAGCCCACATCGCCCTGAATCCCTCGCACGTCCATGTCCATTGCTAGCGCAGCGATAGCAACTATGCCCAAAGCTAACAAGTAGAGGAGAGCTAGCTTCATATCACTAAACTTATAGTACTTGTAATTGTCGATGAATTTTGTTATGCTTTGTTATTTTTGGAGGATTTGGTTCCTCTCTCAAGCGAATGTAGAGCATGAAGCAATTATACCGGACGTTCACTACTTGATCCATATAAAGTATATCATGACATCAGGTTAACATCAATCGTATATCCACTACAACGGCTAAGCGCCGCGGGTACGAACGCGAGTAACGATGCACTGCGCATGAAAGCACCGAGCCAGATATGTCCCCAAAACCGATATATTGCCGAGACCGATTGGTCACCGAGGCCGATGCGTCGCCGAGATTGATACGTTTAGCGTGTTGTTACACACATGTAGATATGTAGGCCGCGGGCGGCACTGTAGGAACTCAAATTGATTTCATACATGACTATGTAGTATCTAACGTAGGGTGACTGGCTTGTTTTGCTAGCGACGACATTAGAGGGCAAGTTGGCGAGTCCTTTCTAGGGTCGCTGTTATTTGACACCGAGCTAGGAATTTTGCTTTTATCTTAATACACCCCTCGGATATTCTCTCTCTGCAACACCATAGCCATCGTGTACTCGTTATAAAGTTCTAAAATGAATGACCCTCGACAGTCTACAACCCTCGGGGCTTTGCCACCGCCGCCTGGGGTGACGCCCAACTTCGAAGAACCGCGAGGAAGCCTTCAGCCTACAGCACGGGTGATGGGCCCTTTATCGATTGTGCTTGTAGTCGTTAGCACCTTGATCAGGGCATACACTAAACTCAAGTTGATCAAAGAACATGTCTGGGAAGATTGTAAGTTTAGTATTGTGAGTCTTTGCTGCGCGTAGCTTATCATTATAGATATAATATACCTCGCTATGGTAGGCCTGTTACTTTAAAATCACTCCCAAGTAGACGCTCCAATGAGCTAATATAATTATTCAAGATATTGTTTATCCCCTACGTCGGGCTAGGCCTTCATGCTCTCAAGTTAGGAGCCGGAGCTCATCAATGGGATTTCTTACTCATGAATATGGAAGAGTTCATGAAAGTAAGTTGTTTCTCTGCTACATCTTTTCGCTGTAAATGCTGATTCCTCAAAGTTCGCTTATGCCGTCGAGATTTTCTACGTTCTTTTGAATATAGCCGTCAGGCTCTCCATCTGCCTCCAATTAATGCATATATTTGTCCTAAGGAAAAGTTCAAGATGGTGGATCTTACAAATTTTCCTCTTTATTAGCATGGCATGGTATTTTTCTGGCCTTATACGAACCATTTTCCAATGCAGACCGATTCAGAGTTTCTGGGACCTTGATGTACCAGGTACTTGCTTGCCTAACAAAGCGTTCTTTGTAGCTACGGGAGCGGTTAATACCGTGTTCGACTCCTTTATGCTCGCATTTCCGCTCTTTTGCATCTGGAACCTACAAATGACTCTAAGACGTAAGATAGGGATTTCAGCAGTCTTTGCAGCTGGGAGCATGTAAACTATCTCAATCCCATATAACATATGTTGAAGCGACTGAATACATAACTAGGGGACTGGCCGCTACAATCGTCCGAACGATATATACTGTGAAAGCTTTGGGGGGGTTGGATCAAACTTACACACTTACACTAGTTTCCATCTGCGCGTATGATCTAGACAAAATTCACTTAGCCCGCTGCTTGACTAATAAAAAAATAGGGGAGGCGAACTAACCGCTGGTATTATTGCCGGTAACCTAATTACCTATCCCCGTTTTCTTGATTTTGCAAAAGCACAAGTCACCAGGCTTTTGGCAATGTCCAGCTGGAGAAGTAGTCTAAGATACAATTCCGATTCAAGCCAAAACTATGGAAACGAACTATCTGGGAGTAATTTGACTACTGCGAAGAAGGATAGTCTTTCTACTCACCTAACATATTAGGATCATAGGCCTAGTATTACAATCTTAGACAAGATCACCTGAATCTGTCAATGAGCTATTGATACCTAGTTTACTTGATGTAGGTAACTATGGGAAAAATTCCAGAAGGTTGGAAGCATAGTTGCTAGCTTGGTCAGAAATAAAACCATCAGTGTGATGACCATACTTTGATTGATTACTGGACATAAACTTACTTATCCCGTTCCGAGCACCGATTAGTAGCCGATCTTTAGTCTCCGACATCTGTTCCCGTGCTTTCGGAGGCCGATGACCGAAAAAGCCACGCCGCAAAGCACAGCTGTGTTTTTTGGCAAGTAGTCATGTGTAGGGTGTTAATGTATATCAACCTAAGCCGTATATCTCATTAACTTGGCGTAACTCTCCTTGTTGG
>JANIPN010839074.1:0-10018 GCA_027478595.1 Erythroxylum anguifugum
GCAGTGGGTTGTATAAACATTGAGACAACCTTGACAGAAGAAGAGGTAAGCTATGTGAACAATGGTAGGCAGGGTCAGAAACTAGATCCTTTCTCAAACACTTACAATGAAGGTTGGAAATTCCATCCGAATTTCTCCTGGAAAAATCAAGGGGCGGTAAAACCAATGGGACCACCAGGGGTTCAAGCACCATTAAAGCAACAATACTCAACCCCTTCATCTTCTGCAGCACAACAATTCCCTTCCCCATAGGAGAAAAAGGTAGATCGGCTTGAGGACATGTTTTCTCAACTTATGGGCAAGATGGACCAGAGCACCCAAGCCAACTCTCAAGAAATGAACAGAATGGAGCAAAATATTCAATCAAATCAAGCAGCTGTTAGGAACTTAGAAGTTCAAATCAGTCAAGTGGCAAAGGAAGTTAGTGAAAGAGGAAAAGGGAAGCTGCACAGTAATACCCAAGTGAATTCGAAGCAAGATTGCATGTCAATTGTTCTAAGAAGTGGTAAGGTTATAGAAGGTGTAGTCCCTAAGACGAAGAAGGCTCAGGATGTGGAAGGTGAAAAGGTGGATGAAGGGGAAATACCTAAAGAAATCACACAAAAGAAAGAATCCCCATCTAGTTCGAACTTTACCTTCATACCACCCATACCGTATCCCCAAAGGGTAAGGAAAAGGACTGATGATTCTAAGTTCCAGAAGTTTCTCGACCTGTTCAAGAAAATCCACATCAATATCCCTCTTACAGAAACTCTTTCGGAGATGCCTGCGTACACCAAGTTTTTTAAGGAGATCATCTCCAACAAAAAGAAGCTTGACAATTTCGCTACAGTAGCCCTAACGGAGGAGCGTAGTTCTATTTTACAAAATAAACTACCTCTAAATTAAAGGATCCATGGAGTTTCACTATACCTTGCCACTTTGGTAAATTTAATATTTTTCAGTGCTTATGTGACCTAGGTGCAAGCATTGATCTTATTCCCTTGTCTCTATATAACAGGTTGGGAATTGGTGAACTCAAACCAACTACAATTTCATTTCAGTTTGTTGATATATCAATTCGATATCCTATTGGTATAGTTGAGGATTTACTGGTAAAATTTGGTAAGCTTATAATTCCAACTGATTTTGTTGTGCTTGAGATGGAGTTTGGCATGCAGGTTTCCATAATTTTAGGAAGACCATTCCTAGCCACTGGTGGAGCATTGATTGATGTCCCAGATAGATGTAATTGATTCTCTCACATTTGAATCTATTCCTTAATTAATCTGTGATGACGCTTTGGAAGCATGCCTAACCCTAGGAATAGAAAAGAATGAGTTGGATGATGAGTTAATGGACTATGCCTATAGGTTACAAGGTAATGGTTTTAGGTATAGATCGCAAATTGAACAATTGGGCCATCTGAAACCTAAACTATTGCCCTCCATATTAAGCCCACCAACCTCTAAACTTAATCAGCTTCCAATTCATTTGAGATACGCATTTTTGGGAGAAGCCAATACTTATCCAGTTATCATTTCTTCTTCTGTGGACTCCTCTCAAGAGGAGAAATTGCTAAGGATATTGCGTGAACATAAATTGGCTATTGCTTGGAATATTGCTGACATAAAGGGGATTAGCCCTTCTATTTGTGTTCACGGGATCTTAATGGAAGAAAACCACAAACCTAGCATGGAAAGTCAAAGACGGCTCAATCCTAACATGAAGGAAGTTGTGTGATCTGAGGTACTTAAATTACTTGATGCGGGAATTGTTTATCCTATTTCTGATAATCGTTGGATAAGTCCAGTGCAGGTAGTGCCTAAGAAAGGTGGCATAACTATTGTTTCAAACGATAGGAATGAACTAATTTCTACTAGGGTTATGACAAGATGGAGGGTATGTATAGATTATAGAAAAGTGAATGCAGCCACTGGGAAAGATCACTTCCCTCTTCCCTTTATGGATCAAATGTTGGAGAGATTAGCGGGGCATGAGTATTACTGTTTTCTAGATGGTTATTCAGGTTATAACCAAATCCCGATAGCCCCGAAGGATCAGGAGAAAACCACATTCACATGCCCCTATGGTACATTTGCGTATCGTTGGATGCCCTTTGGATTATGTAACGCTCTTGTCACTTTCCAACACTGTATGATGTCGATATTCTCTGACATGGTGGAGAATGTAATTGAGGTATTTATGGAAAATTTTTCTATTTTTGGTTCTTCTTTTGATGCATGTCTGTTCAATGTAGAACAGGTTCTGTAAAGGTGTGAAGACACCAATTTGGTGCTCAATTGGAAAAAGTGTCATTTCATGGTGCAAGAGGGAATCGTCCTTGGCCATAAAATTTCCAACAATGGGATTGAAGTGGATCCAGCAAAAATTGAGGTTATCAACAAGTTGTCACCTCCCAGTTCGGTCAGAGCGATATGAAGTTTTTTGGAACACGCCGGGTTCTATCGTTGATTTATCAAAAAATTTTCCAAGATATCTCGACCATTATATGCTCTATTGCAAAAAGATGTTCCTTACGAGTTTACTGATGAGTGCCTTTATGCTTTTGATAGGTTGAAGAAGGAACTTACTTCAGCTCCTATAATGGCCACACCGGACTGGAACCTCCCTTTTGAATTGATGTGCGATGCCAGTAATTTTGCACTTGGGGTTGTCTTAGGGCAGAGACAGGATAAGAAATTACATGTCATTTATTACGCTAGCAAGATTCTTAATGATGATCAACTTAATTATGCAACTATAGAGAAAGAATTACTAGCAGTAGTTTATGCTTTTGATAAATTTAGATCTTACTTGGTCGGCTCCAAAGTTATTGTTTACACTAACCATTCTGCCCTGAAATATCTACTCACAAAGAAAGATGCAAAACTAAGATTGATCAAATGGATTTTACTATTACAGGAATTCAACTTGGAAATTCGAGATAAGAAGGGATTGGAGAATTTAGTAGCTGACCACTTGTCACGTTTAGAATAGGGAGACAAGCCGGTAGAGGAACCAATCAATGATACCTTCCCTGATGAGAATATGTGATCTGTTAATGACAACATCCCTTGGTTTGCTGATTATGTCAACTTTCTGGTGTTCGATATCATTCCTTTTGATTATTCATATCATAGTAGGAAGAAATTCTTATATGAGGTGAGAAACTACTTTTAGGAAGATCCGTTGCTCTTTAGGAGATGTGCCGACGAGGTGAACAGGAGGTATGTACCTAATGAAGAGAAGCGATCAGTTCTACATCATTGTCACGCTTCCCTATATAGAGGACATCATGGGGCCAACAAAACAGTGGCAAGGTCTTACAATCCAGACTCTATTGGCCAACTCTCTTCAAGGATGCCAGGACTTTCATCCTGACTTGCGATAAGTGTCAGAGAACTAGAAATATTGATAAGAAGCATGAGATGCCTCAATCGGGAATTCTAAAAGTATAACTATTTGATGTATGGGGCCTAGAGCTAGCGTAATCAAATTTGTCAAGAAGCACATATTCTCAAGGTTTGGTGTTCCAAGAGCTATAATAAGTGACAATGATGTACATTTTCAGAATGATCAATTTAAATCGCTATTGACCAAATATGGGTGTCATTTCAAGTTTGGAACCACCTACCACCCTCAGACTAGCGGGCAAGTCGAGGTATCTAACCGGGAAATAAAGCAAATTTTAGAGAAGATGGTTAATACCTCAAGAAAGGATTGGGCATTGAAGCTTGACGACGCTCTATGGGCTTATAAGACAGCATACAAAACTGTCCCCTTATAGGTTAGCCTTTGGGAAATCCTGTCATCTTCCGGTTGAAATTGAACATAAAGCATTATGGGAAATTCGGAAGTTGAATTTTGATCTCAAGGAAGCAGGACAAAGGAGACTAATGGAGTTGAATGAGCTGGATGAATTTCGCCTTGATGCTTTTGAGAATGCTCGCATATACAAGGAAAGAACCAAGGCTTTTCATGACAAGCATATCCTATGGAGGGAATTTAAACCATGCCAAAAGGTTTTGTTATTTCTCTCGCCTTAAATTATTTCCGGGGAAATTACGATCAAGATGGTCGGGACCATTCATAGTAACAAGGGCATATCCACATGAAGCAGTGGAAATTAGGCGGGATGATCAAGAGCCCTTTGTGGTTAATGGGCAAAGACTTAAACACTATCTTGAGGGAGAAACGGTGGGATGCATTTCCACTGTCACATTTCAAATTTGATATCAGAATGGCGGAGTCTAGCTAAGGACATTAAATTTAGCGCTTGTTGGGAGGCAACACAATATCTTTGACTCTTGTGTTATTTTCGTGTTAAATTTTCACTTGTTTGCCTCATTAGTTCGTTGTGCTTATAAGTTATTGTGTGTGTAAAGAGATACTGTTTGCTAGGCGTTTCAAGAACATCTTCGAATAGCATGAGGACTGGTGTGGTCACAACTCTTCAAACCTAGAGGTGAGACTCATTTTAAGCATGGAAAAGGTAAGTGGCAATTTCTCTCCGTTTTATTTTGACGTTCTTCCAATTCTAGCACTCACACATCATGCATGTAGCCCTAGGATATCATACAAAGGCTAGAAGAAACAAAGGAAAAAGAGAGATAATAAGAAATTCTTTTTTTGAAAAAGTCACGTATGTCCATTAAGCGGACATCAATGTCCGTTTAATGGACATCGGCTGCACCTAAGAGCCAATTGACCCATAAAGGTCCGTTAAACGGACATTGATGTCCGCTTAACGGGCAAGGGACCTTCAATTACTCAATCTGCCTCGTGAAGGTCCGTTAAACGGACATTGATGTCCGCTTAACGGACATTGTTTGAATCGCAGCTTAAACCCTTCCTTTTTCTTTCTTTCCCACACTTTCCCTCATTTTTCTCTTGGTGTCGTCACCCTACCCTCTCCATTTCTCCCACCTCCGGCCACCCCAACTCACCTAAACTAAACCCTAAATCCTTCTTTATCCTTCCACATCATCCACTCCCCTACTAAGCTATCATTTAGGTGAAAATCTCCATACACCCCTATGCAACTTCCTCATCTCTAACAAAGGGGACGCGATTCCTTAGTGAATGGGGGACAAAATCTTTGAGGTCTTCAATGCAAAAGTATTGGGTAAGTATTCTATGCTGCGTCTTGAAGAAAATTTTCTGGGATTTAGGACACGATTTTGTGAAGTTTTTAGGGTTAAGAGTTAAACTCTATTCCAATTTTGGGTTTCGGGTTGCAAGAGATTGAGTTAAATGTTGGATTTTGATTGGGCCGAATTATGCCATGTGTTCTTTGGAGGGTGGATTGCCTTGCATGGTTAATTGAGAATTGAAGTGTGGTGCTAATTGTGTTGTTTGCTTTAAGGAAGTTTAAGAATGCATTCAATTATAGGGTTGATTGAATTTGAAGTGTCGGGGGAAATTTCGAGCGATTTGAATTTGTGCAGCTTGTTATTGACAGTGAGATTGGCTTGAGGCATTTGGGTTGTGATTGAACTAAGATCTGCGTGTGAATTTGGAGAATTTGATTGTGAAGCTACCATGTCGAGATTTAAGCAAACTGCGAGAAAGAACTCTGGACAATCCTCTCGGTCTGTAAGAGGGAAAAACTTGGTTCAGGATGAACCTATACCTGACCCGCCAGTGTTCATCAATGAACAATTTTAAGCATGGTACAATAAGAAAAGGAACAATAAGTTTGTAATCGAGGTATCCGTAGGGGAGCTTATTGACGAGAAACATCATGTGAGGGCTAATTTGGATAAATTCTATTGGGCCAAATTGTTGATCCTCAAGGGTGCTTATTACCCTGAGACATTCAAACAATTTTATGTCAACCTGAGTGTAGTAGCTGGGAAACAACCACCAGTGCTCACCTCAAGAGTAAATGGGGAAGAGGTGGTGATCACTGAGGAGCTGATTTCCAGCCATCTAGAGCTACCAGTGGGAGGCAATGTCCCATCTTTGGACAAAAGGGCCCGATGCTCTTGCGATGACACTTCAAATAAGGAGGAAGCTATGGATCGGCTTGGGATTCGAGCCGTGTGGCATCGGACGAATCAATGTTTCATTGTGCATTACAAATACCTTGACGTAGCCCCAAGGTTAATCGCTTTTGTGCTAGCTCATAACGTCATGCCAAAGCCGAGTGATTCAGGATATCTCTGAAATGAGGACTTATTCATTTTGGATAAAATGTTCTTTTACAACGACCAATTCCAAGGCATTGCTGTAGCTAAATTGATGATGACAGAGATGTGGCAAGTAGTCCACCACAGGGCAGAGGCCAAGGCGTTCGTTTTCCCAGTTTTATTAAGCCAATTGTTACACCACCTTCGGGTCATAAAAAGGGATGAAATAGTGGATCTTACTACTGAGGGGGATGTTATTACTGCTGACAAAATGAGGGAATTTGAGTTTGAAGACAATGCCCCTTATGGATGGATCAATCCACATCGGACAAGGCGCTACCCTGATACTCCTGCTGCACAAAGACCAAGAGCGCCTCCACCTTTAGACGATACCCCAACCTGGCTTCAGATGCAAACAGACATAAGAGGTCTTCAAACAGAAGTGGCTAATCTTGCAGCTTCACAAGCACGCATGGAAGCAATGCTGAAGGCTTTTATGGAGTCCCACCAATAACTGCCCCCAGAACAATGAGGCATAGTGCCTTAGGATTTCTTTTTTGTCCTCGCTCACACACATTTTGCATTTCATCTAGACCTCAGTTTTGTTTTTCCATAGGTACATGGTACCACTAACTTTAGTTTTACTTCAGTCTATCTCAATATTTTGTGTATTTGATGGGAACTCTGTACTTTCAGGGTACGGAATATTGGACAATCAACTCTTTCAGGGGGTTCCTTTACCTTCGCTCTACTGTTCGTTAATTACATTGTTTGTTTTTTTTCTTTACTTTCCTACCATTCAGGACAATGTGAATTTTAAGTGTGGGGGAGGGTAAACATGCTTGTTTAAAAAAAGGGTTAATTTAACATCTTTTATGTCTAATTGTCCTTATAATTTCATTTCATGAGTTAATTGCATTATGGATGAGATTGACCTCGAATAAGATGCATAATATGATTAATTGGATTGCATATCTTGTCACAATGGGATGCTTTAATGTTAAAATGATTGAATGAAAGTTCTACAGAATGAGAAAACATCGCCAAGTGAGCTGATTTGAGCCTAAAGGATTGCACTCAATTCTGCTTTCTTGTAAGTGATATGATTTTCTCTTCCATGTATGTTTACTTCTAGAACTTGCATCACATCTCTTCAAGGTTACATAATCATGTTGTGGTATGTCATGAAAATGATAAAAGGCTTTAGGATTGAGCTTGATCCAAATAGCTAACCCTTTCTATACATCAATCCCCTAATGAACCCCTTGAGCCTAGTTATTGTATTTGAACCATTTTCTTTGTAAACCTACCCCAAAGAACCTTACCAAGAAAAACCAAGTTTACCCTTATTCAACGGTTAGTAGAGCTATCAAAGTTGTGCAATCACTACTTCTATTGATAGGGATACAAAGGAAGAAGTGTGGGGGTATTTGAGTATAACAAGTCAAGAAGCATGCTTTGTTTACAAACGAACAAAAAAAAGGGAAGGAAAAGAAAAAGAAATTGAGTTAATAATAAGCAAAGCATGTGTACTTCAGGTTTCAAAGTGAAGGAATGGGAAAATTGTGACAATAGAGTTGGTGGAGTTCCATAAAACAATATGATTGTAAGATTTGTGATTTCGACTCTACTAATTGTTGAATATTTGAATTGCTATCCCTTCGTTCATAGCCCACTTTACCCGTGGCCCCATTACAACCTAAGGAATAAATACCTTTTTGATTCATGGACATGCCATAGATGGGAGTAGTGGAGAAGTAGATAAAATGCAAGCTTATGGTAAGGGACATGCATGAGAAGATGATTGAGAGTAACCCTTAAACACTTTTGTGTGAAAATGAACGTTGTATGAGGGACTTCATTCATGGCATGTGATTTTGATTAATTGAAGCATTATGAGATCTCATTGTTACTGAGTTGTGATCAAAATTATGAGGTATTATATGATCCTATTTCTATGTTCCAATTCTCACTTATAATGCATTCGACTTATTGGAATGAACTATGGTGATGATTAGGTGTGAAATGATAGAAAGGAAACATTTGTGGGTACCATTCATTTTAAGTAAACCCTCAGGAGACTATAACTCCTCCATTATGGACACATAGTGGTTCAAAGGCTTGTGGCATAGGCTAAATGTCACCGTACACCTACGAAAGTGGAATCAATAATTGGGTTAAGGATTCGGTGGTGAGTTTTTTGTTATTTTGCTTGGGGACAAGCAATAATCTAAGTGTGGGGAAATTTGATAAGTCAAATTATTTGTAGATGATTTTGGGATGATTTGGAATTAATTTGACTTATTTCTATATGGATTTGAAGTTTTATTCGGTCAATTCTCTCACATTCCAACTTTGTTGCTTGATAGGTACAAATGGATAGATTGTGTGGGTAAAAGGCATAACTTTTCTTATGGATGCCGGATTAAGCCCACTCAAGGATGATTTCAAAGAGGACTCTGAGTTCTTCAACATCCAAGAAGACTCTAAGAAGAGATTATGTCAATTGAAAGGTCAAAAGGCATGAAAATTTTGGATTGATGACATTCATGTCCGTTTAACGGACATCGCCTAGCAAGAGGAGCTTCCAAATCCTTGAAGGTCCGTTCAACGGACATTCATGTTCGTTTAACGGACATCGCCTGGCAGAATACAGTTTCAGACCCGAGAAGGTGGCGGCCAACACGATCTGTTTACTATAATTGGGAGGCACAAAATAAGAGGAAGATAGGGAATTTAGGGGATTTCCTAAAGGATTGAAAGCAACATTCTCTTGTGTTTCTTGTACTTTCTCTCTCTACTCTTTCTTAAATGTTGAGCATCCTTGTGTGTATGATTTTTGTTACAATGTTCTGGAACTAAACCTCATTTAGGGTGAGGGATGTAGCCCATTTAGAGGATTGATTTGTATGATATGGATTGTTGAATGTTAAATGAAAATTTCTGGATTATGTTTGTCTTTCTTGAATCTTACTGTTGTTTCTATGCTTGATCTCCATAGATGCAATCTTAGGAATCATATGATGTACTGAAGAGTGAAAAATGGTTCATGCTATAGGAAGATGAACACCTTGGACTAAGAGGTAGAGATATCCTAAGCTAGGGGGAGAACTTGTTGGTGCTTATTCTTCATGGATTTGGTTAATAAGTTTGCACATTGAGAGATGGTGTTCAACTAGCTAGATACTCTTGTATGCTTTGAAAAGAGATAAGGGTAAAGTTGTACGACTGTTTTCATAACCTAACATTCAATCAATTTCATAATGTATGAGCCAGTCTTTTGAATTGGTAAACCCCAATCCCTAATTCTAAACCTTTGATTTATCCTTTCCTGTTATATTGTTTAGCACTTACAATTTACTGTTCACTTAGCTCCAATCACATTTTAGAATTTTCTGTGGATAACATGCAAATAATTAGAATTAATTTTGCGGTGAATGAATTGGTCCTTTAGGGAGACGACCTTGGAATACTTAGTGTGTGGATACTAGAAACGACTCTGTGCACTTGCAGAAAAGATTGACCAATTAAATATAATAAAATTATTGATATAATTAATAATAATTAAAATATAATAAAATTATTGATTTATTAAATTATACTTTAAATTATTTATCATTAACTGTTAAGTTTATTCTGTTACTACACAATCTTGCTCAAAGTAATTCTCAGAGGATTTGTGCTGTCACGATCGCACTTGTGCACAATCGTGACAGCGAAGAATTAGCTGGAATTGCACGATCGTGATCGTGACAATGAGAGTGTAGAGATATATAATAGTTTTGAACATCCTTCGACTCCGATTGACTTAAAATTTGGAGCATGAATTCGTCACACATTTTCTTTCCTCTCTAACAAATTTCATGGGCATCTGAATTAATTAGGAAAGTATTAATTATTTAATT
>JANIPN010839123.1:0-10017 GCA_027478595.1 Erythroxylum anguifugum
TCGCGCCGGTCACCGACCTGCCGACGCTCAAGACGCTCGAGTTATCTGTTAGTCCGAGCTGCAGCTTGTCACGCACGGTATGTGCAGATCCTAGACTCGCGCCCTGCAATGCGGGTATCTGATATCTTGAGTGCGGACCCCCGGGCCCGTTGAAGCTCCCGCGCGACATCATGCTCCAAGGCCCCGTGTACGCGCGCCTGGGCGGATTGCCGTAAGGATTATTATAGTTATCCCCGATCCCCAACAAATGGCTTAGCTCGTGCGCATACGTAGCAGCACCCGAGCTCTCGCCCTGCGTACTACTCCCGCTACCAGCATTCGGCCAGATCGCCGCCGCCGAAGCCCAAGACGTCCAGTCGACATAGCGCGTATTACCCGAGTTATCCGGAAGGGGGTTGGGTGAGTTGGGCGGCGGGCCGAACGGAGCGGGAACGTCGGCGGGGGACTGGAAGCGCATCTCGCCGAATTCCTGCCACGTGGAGGACTCGTCTTGACCTGCGGAGAGGATGAAGACGAGCTCGTAAGCGTCAGCGGTTTCGTTGCCGATGTCCGCGCGCCACGCGCCGAGGGCGTCGGTGCGGAGGGACACGCTGCAGGGGGGCTCCGGGCAGGAGCCCTCGTTGAAGCCGCCGCGCGTGTCGTCGATGCCGTACTGGAAGGACTTGCGCGGGAGCCGGTAGGCGCCGAAGGCGGTGAGGTCGACCCCGAAGCGCCCGGCCGAGTCCTCCATCCAGTACTCGTGCAGCGTGTGGTGCAGGTTGAGGTCTTGGGGCTTGTTGAGCAGGTCGCGGTAGTAGGAGGGCACGTCGGCGCGGTCTAGGCTGGAGATGATGGGGAGGGGGTTGCCGAAGACGGTGCTGTTGGGGGCCTGGGTCACGACGAATTCCATGTCCGGGTAGTCGACGGCTACCAGGGCGATGTTGAAGTTGCGGTCCGAGCCCGTCCGCGAGGGGTCGTTCCACGATGTGCCTGGTGGCCGTACGTAGTCGTCCCACGTCATGTTGTCCGGGTTCACCCACTCTTGCGGATCGAGGACGGCGAAGGGGTCGCTGCCGCCGCCATTGCTGTTTCCGTTACCGTTGGAGGATGATGTGGTACCTGTTGCGTCCTGTGGGGTAGGGACTGCTCGCGCCACCACCGCCGTTGCCCAGAGGGCACAGCTGGCGATTCGCCTTCGGAGCATCTTTTGTGTGTGTGCTCTTCAAGGGGAAGGGAGATGGGGAGGAGAAGAGGCGAAACTTGGTAAAGGGAGGAAAGGACCCAAGGGTAGGATGAGTCAAGGACAAAGAAGAGGAGAAAGAGAAGATCGCACTCTTTCCTAAATGCGACAGCATATCCTTCTTATACCGTCGCGTGAATTAAACACCCGTCCCCTCCTCTGGAGCTCTAGCATCCTTATCCGTATAGTTCCAGCCATTCAGAGCGCGTGTAAGGCGGTGGACAGCCTTCTAGATAGAGGCATCTGCGCCGGGCCCTGACGCGGTGCAACATCAGGAGGAGGTTAAAAAGGGTCCTAAGCTTGTATTAAGCTCCGCCGTTGGAGGTTGGGGGGCGAGCGAGTTACTTACTCTAAGTGGGTGTGTGTGATGTCTGTCACCTGCTGAATACAGCGTTAGCCGGTCATGCCCCTTGCGAAGTGATCAACATCACGTCTTAGCGCTTCGTTCCTGGTGTTTTTTTTTTTGGTGTCCAGCGACGAAGGGATCTGCATCGACTGACTGGCACACTGGCTGTGTCTCCGAGTTGTTGTTCCGCTGTTTGAGGATAAACGAGCAACTCAAAGCGTATGTAGAGTTAGGTTTGTGTATATAGTCAACCGTCTGTATTTGAAGTGTATATTGAATCGAGGGAGGTTTAGAGAGAACGCCACCCGAACGTGCCGTATGGAGGGAGACCCGCTAAGCACCTAATCAACCTAATCACCTTCCCAGTTTAGGGACAGATCAAAGAGGGGCAGCCACGCCAAGACTCAGCTTGCGGGGTCTGGCATGCCCTCTAATAGAGTACTCGCACACCACCAACACCCTCGCTAATACCTCCGCTAATACACTCGCTAACACCCCCGCTAGTTCAACCCCCCGGGGGAGAAACATCAGTCGGCGATCCTTCATCCTCCTTGTCCCTCCCCCCGGTTCTTATCCTGAATCTCGGCTGGAGTTGCCCATGCTTCAAGCACAGGAAAGTTAAAAGCTTGCTTGCAGGTTGATTTGGTGACTGCGACACTGCAGACAAACTTTTGAATGGTGATGGTGTGAACGTAACTGAATTGAACATATAGTCGTATAATCGATACAATACATAATTCTACACATCTTCGAACAAAAAAAAACCAGGTAGGTAGCGATCTCCAAACTCCGCGCCCCTTTCAAGATATCGTTTCCAATTTTTGCTCCTGCGGCAACTCCTGCTGCTGCCGTCGATGCCGCCGCCGCGCCTGCCTCTTCGCGCACCCGCACGGTGCGTACCAGATGAAATAAATCAATGCTGCTGTCGCTACGGCGAATATACCAGTTATAATGCCGAGAATCGCTCCCAGCGGAAGCTCGCCGCCACCGTCGCCACCGGAACTGTCGCTGCCTCCTCCTCCTCCTCCTGCCCCGCTGTCGGCAGAGCCCGTTGGCTGCGAGTATGAGGTGGCGGAGCGCGTCACGCTGGTGGAGCGCCTCGTGGTGACAAAGGTGCTATCGTCCGAGGTCAACGTAGTAGAGTGCAAGGTGGTGCGAGTGCGAGTGCGAGTGGTAGATGGGTCACCGTCGTCGTCGTCGTCGGTTGTTGTTGTTGTTGTTGGTAACGGAGAGGTCACCAGCGCTTGGAAGCCCGAGAGAGACGGGAGCACGCTGGTCAGTGTGTCGTCCATGGCGGAGATGTACTGCTGGCAGACCTCGTCGTCGATGCTCAGTATCGACTTTTTTTGCTAACGGTTAGCTATATTATTACCCAAGGGTACGGATTACTTCTTTTCGCACAATGGCAGAGGCAAGAATCTTCTTTTTTTTTCGTCCTCTTTCCCATCGTTTATAGGGGCGAAAGAAACTCACCACGTTATCATCCAGACACAGCTGCACCAAGCTGCTCAGCAGCGCCAACTCCATCCCTCCCTCGGCGTAACCGTTCGCGGTACTAGCAAGCACGTTCGCATCGATCGCCATAGCATTCGCGGTACTAGCCAGCTCATTCGCCTCGCTCGCCATAGCATTCGCCGCATCGCTCGTTTTCTGCGTGTAGTTGTACGACTTGATAGCCCACGCGACGCCCAGGCACGCCAGCAGGATACCCAGCAGCGTGTTGAACAGGCTGATAAACCGCGGCCGCCCGCCGTCGGAAAAGGGCGGGAGCAACGCGGGAGGAGGCGGACTGTTGCTGCCGGTGATGGCGGTGGTGTGGTGGGTGTTTGTTGTTGCTGCTGGCGGCCCCAGTTGAGCACCTCCTCCGGCGGCGCCTTGGGGCCCTATCCCAGCGTACGACATTGCTGCGATCAACGTCTACGCGCGCGCTCGAAGTATGAGATTTTTGGAGAAAGGACGGGTCGTCGCAGTCCGCCCGGGTGCCTGGCCATCTTTGTACGTACTCTACCCATCGCGGTCGGACAGGATGGAATGGGAATCGGCCCGCGAGGCTGAGAGGATCCAGAAGGGCAGAGAGGAAAGGGAAAAGCAAACCCACGAGGCTGTGAAAAATGGCGGGGTGCCCGCTACTCTACTTAAAAGGTTTGGCAAAACTGCAGTCGAGCGAATGATCGGACGGGATCTGAGCCCTGAAGCTAATTCGGGATAAGGTGCCAGATGCCGGGCAAAGCCACATGGTTCTGGCTGCCTTTGTCCAAAAGCCTCGTAGTCCTTTTGTGGCTGGCAGAAACACGCGGTGTTGGGAGCCAATTACGATGGCGCGACCGTCCCTGGTGGGTACTGGGCACTGGGGGTTTTGTCTTTGCCGATCGTGGAATTGAAACTCAATCAGCTTTCGATGCGCATAGAAAAGAACTTGCATTAGAGCCTCGGTAATCGGGGGAGATCCAGACTGTTGGAAGCGTCTCCATCTGCCTGGTGTTATTCCCTTTCTCTCGGGCGTCATGGATTTCGAAGATAACTTGAAGACATTGCATGTGGGTCTAGGCCTGGTGACTAATCAGCCTTCCCATCATCAATTGATCTCGCCTTCAGACCCCCCGTCCCGGCGAAAGGGTGAGCTACAACAACACACCGCTTGTCGCATATATAAAAGTCATATTCGGAAAAGTCCTAGCAGTGACGGTTATTCCTCTCGATAGATATCCGATTTTAAATTATAAGTAGTTATAATACATTAGACATTATGCTACCAACCGTGTCCGACAACTGGAAACCAACAACCCGAAATCACCTGGGTAATATTCTAATATTATCGACGCCAGAAAATGCTTATGCATCTGAATGATTTTACTGATATCGAACTCTGTATTTCTAAGGCTGTGCTTCTACTTCCTCGAGTCTTTTGCGCCGCTTCGCTCGGGATCTCAAGATCAGCAGAACAATTACACCTAAGCAACAAAATACAAACACACCAACAATGATTCCCACTGTACCCTCGAGTCCGATGCCGCTGCTGCCCGCTTCTGCTCCTATAGAAATTGGAGTCTCGGACGCGTGATTTGTAGGGTTGCCGGTAGTTGTTGACGTTTGGAGATCGGGGGTTCCCGCTTGAAGAATGACGGAGGTATCTGACGATAGCGTTGTTTGGGTGTCTGTGGAAGTTGGCACAATGGATGTTGGGCCGTCCGCAGAAGTGAGGTTGATACCACTGGTTATCGACGGGATGAGTCCGGTTATCGACGAGAGGAGACCGGTTATCGACGGGATGGGTTCGTATGGCCATGTAACTAAAGTAGAGTTGATATTAGTAGGATGGCTTTAGTAGGGATGGTCCCAGGAGGGAAGATACCATTAGGGAGGGAACCATTTTGCCCGATAGTTCCATCGCTTGAAATACCTGCAGAAGCAGAAGGGCTAAGAACGTCATCTATTGTGCCAATCAACTTAGTTCGCATAGGATCTAATGCATTTGCTGAGGATGATATACCGGAAGTCTGTGAGAAAATGCCGTCTAACATTGGGGAAAGCCCCGGTAATGATGGCAAAGCTGCACTTAAGGCATCATTCAAAGCAAGTATATAAGCTTGGCATATACTCGCGTCTACACGCAACAATTTCTTTGAGCGGTTACCGCACATGATATTTGGGTGTAGGATTGCTTCGGACTTACAACGTCATCCTGGAGACAGAGTTGAACCATACTACTCAACAGGGCCATTTCCGTGCCTCCTTTGGCATACTCGTTGGCGGTACCGGCCAGCGAAATGGCCGTTTCGGCATAGTCATTCGAGTTGCTAGCAAATCGATTTGCAGTTTCAGCCAGCTCTACCGTCCTCGAATTGCCTCGTTCGGTGATGTTGTAAGTCCTTATTGCCCATGCCACCCCAAGACTAGCGAGAAGCGCGGCTAGAAAATAGTTCACCGTCCGTATAATCAAGCCTGAATTTTCGACTCTCAGGCGTGCAGTCAGACTTTCCGGCTCGGTTTGCGTCTGTGCCTCTGTCGTCTTGGGCGGGACTGGAGGACCTCGTAGATCTCTTCGAGCCGACGCCATGGCCCAACGTGCAGAATCTGGGAAATAGCGCTTTACTCGCTCGGGATCGACCCGGTTTAAATCGATAAGGGGCTTTGCCGCACAAATAATGCGAGCTTGAACCGCATAACGAACCGTAACACCTGCAACCTGGCCAGCCGCCCCCTTCGTAATATTGCAGTCGCTGGACGAATCATACATCAGGCAATAGACTTAAAGGCTTGTGAAACCGAATAAGTATGCAGAATACTTCTTTTATCGAAATCGGTAGCCGAATTCCGAGAATTCTAGCACCCTTGTCGTTTCGGAACTGCGATTCATGCTACCTGGAGCCTTACGGGGCGGTGCCGACATCAGTAGAGGTTTTGCTACGCCTCTCGGCAACGAAGATTAGTCAGTCGAAAGGTACATCAATGATGTAGTTGCATTACGACACATGTGTGAAGGGCAGTCCATGGGTCTCTGCATGAGTGTGATCGAGTAGAGAACGAACGAGTACGCAGTGGGATGAAAGCTCGACGAGGGGGACCGGAGATTTGATGTGGATTCGCCCGATTTCATATTGCCTCACGTGACCACCACGACGCTTGTCCATTCCCGAAACGTCCATACTGCAAAATACAAACCATGGGCATGATGGGAGACCCAACTAAGAATTCGCTGCTGGTTGCGATGGCTACTACAACCAGCCTCGCTCTTGACTTGCGACCGGTGTCAATTTCTCCAGACACCACAAGTTCACAATGCTATTGGGCTAACGCGCATCGCCAGGTCATCGACCCCTACGGCGACGGAATCACGAAAACACATTGAACAAAGTGCTGGCGCTCGAATTTTCGGCAATCTTTCTGTGCTCCCAAGACGTGAGACGTAGAGCAGCTCGATGCCCTTTGACGTGCCCTGGCTCGAGCAAGTACCCCGCTGTAAATTTATGGTATGCCAACAAAGCCCAGTAAGCGTTTGCCTTGAAGCATTCACTGGGTTACGATGCGGTTCCACCTTAGCAACTACATCTATTGGACAGGTTTAGGGTTTCAACAAGCTTTTTTAAGGTTCTTCTTTAGTTCCGTGGGTTTGGAGAAACTTAGGAGCATTAAATCTTTTAAATCTTGGTCATAACCAGACCCTCGAAGTGGGCTATACGGCTATACCTGAGCGAGTTCGATTCTAATCCAACACCGTGGCCGAGACATTTTAGGAAAACCTTGGGTTCGACGCAGAAGGACTGGAAATCCGCTTTGACTACCTGGGAGGTGTTCATAGTCAATCTCTAGGCCTGTCGATGTGTCCGCGGGAGAAGAAATACATAAGGAGGCCATCTTCTTCCCCACGTTATTCCTCCTCCTCCTACTCCTCCTCCTCCTCCTCCTCCGGTGTGCCGCTTCATCTTTCGGGACGTCGATCAAAAACCAGGCCCGAAAACAGCGAAACCAGGAACAATTTTTTTTTTTGGGCGAGAAGTAAACAAGCAAGCAAACAAGCAAAGCCAACGAGTGTTGTAACTATGCATCTCCCAACCACCCTCGTCGCCGTTTCTGCGGCCGTGTTCTTGCAGTTCACCGCTGCACTGCCTCAGATACCCACGGTGAGCACCAACACCAACACCCCCACCCCCACCACCCACAAATACAGTTCCACCGTCACAGTCCGTACCAGCGTCACAATCACCTCCACCACCCTGATACATCCGTATAAACCCACACACGTACCCCTCGGCCCGCCTGTACTTCCACCGCCGCAAAACTTTTTTGTCGAAAGGGACAGCGACCCCAGTGACTCAACCGACGACGTCACAGTAGACATCACAGTCACACCCACACCCACCCCCGCCCCCACCTCCGCCGTCGCCGAAAGGCCTACAGCAACCGGTACAATGACCATCAACGGCACCGTCTTTACCATCATCGGCCCCGGAAGGCCTATAAAAACCGCTACCATGAACATCAACGGCACAATCTTTACCGTCATCGGCCCCAAACCCCGCTACAGGCACAGCGCTCCCACTGGCACCCACGCGCCCGCCCCGAGCACCGCGGCCGCCGCCTTGGACCGACGAGAAATCGAAGACGAAGACTCGTTCGAAAGGTGGCATAGGCTCTGTATAAAATGGTCGTGCCATTCGGACGACAACTGCCTACCTCCGGGCAGCACTAAATGTAGAGATTTCGCATGCGCGTGGAGCCACAGCTGCTCACCAGGAAAACGGGACGAACCGACTCCGCAGAGCGAGATTACCCTTACTGCCTCCAACCCCCCTCGCACCACGGTCATAGGTGTGCCCCCCATATGCCACCACGGCGAATGCGAAGGTGCGCCCACCCGTTCGACTATTTCCACACAGCACAGCCTTGTGAAGTCCAAGGATGACGACGAATTTTTGACCATCAAGCCCATCACCAAAGCCACCCCGATCGGCACAGTCAACGGCACGTGCCTTTTCGAAGAAACGTCGGCTTCCACCACCGTGGCCGTCACCGCCACCCCGAAGACTCTCAGCGACATGGCAGCAGTCACCGGACCTCCATGCCTCTTCAAGCCCCGAAGCACCCACACGGTGTCCACGGCCACCCACACCGTCACCACCACCGTCATCCCGCGTGTGCTCCGCGTCGCCAACATCATGGACCGCCCGGCCCACCCGCACTTCCCCAGCCAGGACCGGACCGACGACATGCACCGCGACGAGGCCCAGGTGCAGGGCTCCAAGAAGAGCTACCCGGCGAACGCCACGGCGCCCGCCCCTTCTTCCGGCGAGTCCGGGCCCGGCCCGGCCGCCACTCTCGGCGAGGCGGAGTGGACCTGGGAGCCGATCGGCTTGCCGCTGAAGACTTTCGACAACAACGACCGTGACGGTCATACCACCGTCACCATCAAACCTAGGCCGAGCCATACCGTGGCGGTCACGTCTGGCGAATGGACCTACGTGGGAGTGCCCATCGAACCCACCTCGGCCTCCCCTCCTGGCGTGGCGCCGATAATCCGCGCTTCGGGAAAAGAGGAGGCGTGAATATCCATCGTCGATAAAAATCGATGGGGGGAGGGGGAAGGGGGACTAGCGTAATGGTAGATTAGGTTGTAGTTGGCTTGCCGGCCCGGCCCCCTCCCTTCTTCGCTGGATATAGATGGGGTTTGTGCCGAGTGGATTGGATTCTCGGCGAGGAACTAGAGTTAGTTAGTTGCGTTTTCGTTATTTCTTTCGTAGTAGGTTCCTCGGGCTGAATTCAATCTAACTAAAAAACAACCAGACTTCTTGAGTGCTGTATTGTGTGGTACTTGCATCGTAATTCCTATGGTTCTGAGGGAGCTGGTGGTGATTCAAGCTGTAGGGCGCAAGTCTACTACACCAGTAGTGGGTCCAATAGGAATCGAACACCATTAAATGGTATAACCCTAACACAACTGCCTTTGTCACCGCTTATGATGGTCGTGTTAAGTAGTTGCGACCTTTTGGTTCGCACCAGCCGAACTACCTCGGTACGCAGCCACCACCGGTCCATGTCGTGAAACATGTTCCTAGATGCTGATGAGGAACAAAGAGAGCGAGCTGGCTCCTACAGGGCTGAAACTTGGTCGCGCGTACACAGTAGAGATCTACGAGGGAGTAAAGAACCAGTGGCGGTTGATTGTGTGCAATGGGGGTGTCAAGGTGTGGAGCGAGATGCACAGTGAGCTGTCAGGGTGCGATGATGATGTTGGTGGTGTTGGCATTTGTGGCACGGGGTGCACGGTTGTCGTAAACAGGGCTGACGTCGGAACTGACTAAGCACGACCAGGGAACCCAGGGCTTGGCGGCTCTTTAAAGTCTCTCCGCCTTGAAAGGTGGCGATATTACAACATTGAGCTTTCCATGACACCCCGTGCAAATGTCAGAGGGACCATCTGTATAGCTTCGGCAGGAGCGAAGGGTAGGAAGAACATCTATTATTGCCCGTATCCCTGAGAGCGCTTTATTGTATGTATACTTGTCGCCCTTCCAATCTTTAGGTGTACCTGAGTAGTGCTGACATTGTTCCCAGTCAGGTATCTAGTCCTGATTCAGGCTTGGCGCTGGAACATACTTGGGCATAGACAAAGCTGTTGACGACACTTCATAAAATCTTTATTTTTTTATTATTACCGTTCGCACTTCACACTTCACAGAAGCTGAAATTCTTTATATCTAATTCCACTTTAATCTCTCGACCAGACTCAGCTAAAAGTTCCATCAACCATGTTCTCGCGCGTCAAAGACAAGGCTATGGCCAAGGTGAACTCCACCGTCTCCAAGCCCCGCGATGCAGCACAGAACGCAGCCCAGCAAGTTCTCCAGTACGCCCCTGGCTCAAGCCAACAACAACCACAATCACAACCACAACCAGAACCACAACATCAACCGTCGTCCACCACCGCTCCTCCAGGCTCAACACCCACCACCCT
>JANIPN010839134.1:0-25371 GCA_027478595.1 Erythroxylum anguifugum
CCTACCACCTCTCTCTCTTCTCTTCGCTCTCACCCGCTCGTCGACCAGGCCACATCTCAACCTCCTTTGTTTTTCCTGTCTGTTCGTCGATTCTCGAGCAGTCAGTCGTCTCTCTCACACACTCCAGACCGGTGGAAAGAGCTCGAGTCTGACTCCGTACGGCCGTCTCCACTCACCTCTCTTCGCAACGGCGACTCGGCCAGGCGTGCACGCTAGTTTATGCAGCTTCTCTCGGTCTAGATCGCAAGCCTCTCAGACGACTAGGCCTCTGGACCACCTCGGTTTCACGGCCTCTTTGCTTTCTTATATTTCGAGCAAAGTCGCGATGCGAAGGAATTGATCCAACAGCACATCTCAGGACTCGGTGAGAAGTTCCCCAACATGTCTGTCGACATTCAACACATCAACGGCGGTACGTATTTCCATTGCCCAAAAGGAAATCCCTCTGACGGCGTCCAGATGCGACGTTTCTCCTCACCTTTACATCCAAAACCGGAAGCGATGGCACTTTCACCGTGCTGCTAGACCCCTGGCTCGATGGAGAGTCTACGATCTTTCATCCCAAGTTCGCTCTCGCCAAGCGCACCCTGACTCCTTGCATCCATCACCTCTCAGAAATCCCACCTCCAGACGTTGTCGTCATATCGCAAGACCGGACCGACCACTGCCATGAACCGACGCTCAAGCAACTCGATGCGGATCTGCCGAACACGGTGATTCTGGCTGCACCTGCCGCTGCAAAGAGGATACGAAGCTGGAAGTACTTCAACCCGGACAAGGTTCATGCGTTCCCTCAATTTTCGGACAAGAAGGGAAACACGATCGTGCGCTTTCTCGTCCCGTCGACAATACCTGGCTCGATGCCCGGAGAGGCTACGTTGGCTTTCATCGGTGCCAAATTTGACATCGCCGGTGTTCACAATGCTATCGGTGTAACGTACAGGCCGCCTGCTTCGGCTCCGCTGGTCGCCTCCCCGCTTCCTTCTCCTGCCTTCCCGGGTCTTCGATCTCGAGCATCAGCATTCGAACTTTACCAGGAAGGCCATGCGTATCACAACTTTCCCCCGACGCCTCCAGAGAGCCCTCCAACATCGGCAAACACTTCTCGAAAGTCATCAAGACAACGTCACGCTTCAAACCCCGATTCATCACTCCTAGCACCTCCAGAGAGTCCACACACCACCTACAACGCCCGCCATACAATAACGTCGCCGCCTAATCACCGACACACGCGTAGCAACTCTTCCCAGAACTTCAGTCGTCCATTCTCCCAGAGAAAGCTCTCGAGATCGGAATCGGAAACTTCGGAATCCGAAGAGGCTGCCTATGACTACCCTCCCCAAAGCTCAGCTGACAGCCCCCCGGTGTCTCCAACATGGACCAATGTGTCGATGCAATCCTATACCGCGTTTCGGCCGAAAACGCTGTCAGTAATATATTCTCCTCATGGTTTATCGTACCAAGCCATAAGACCTTACGCGACCTCTCATCTCATCCAGAATGCTGCACTCCCCCTGACCTGCTTGCTTCACTCCTTCGATCGAATTTCCAACCCGTGGTACTTGGGAGGCAACGTGAACGCTGGCTCACCAGGTGGATTGGAGATCGCTCGAAGCTTGCTTGCTAAGTGCTGGATCAGCGCACACGATGAAGATAAAGAAAACAGCGGTATTGCGGTGCTCAAAGCCGTTACTAAGAAGTACACAGCACAGGAAGTTGCCGCTCTCTTGGAACATGACTTGCACGAAGGGAATGGAGGCAAGAAAGGAGGCACAGGCAAGGTCAAGGGCAAGGGAAAGGGCAAAGTGAATACCGACGTCAGAGTTTTGGGTGTCGGTGAGCATATGATATTGCCATAGGCTGTTGAGACGGCGGTCTTGTACGACTGATGATTGTTACGATTTTCTACAGAGCTAGGCGCTGGTGTTACAAGAACGATACCCCGCGCGTTACTGCAGGAGCAGTTGATAATGTTGGTTTTTTTTTTTTCGTCTTTTTTCGGGTAGGCACGTTGCAACAAGTTCCGGGCACAGCTGTTATCTTTGTGTCACAATATTGCATACATACAGCATGGAGAACTTGCGAGTCCAATTAATAATCATATAATTAGTTAAACAGTCAAGATTTTCTCGGCTCTACCTTGCAAATACTTGCACAATCTGATTTTGTTTGAGGTAACCGAAATGGCAAAGGCCCTGTCTTAGCCAAAGGTCATCACAAGCCATCCTTTCGACGACCACATTTATGTTCGGTCTGGGGAGGTATACCTGCGTTGTTTGTTTACAGGAAGAACCCGGCCTTAATGTTTTGTAGCCTTAATGAAAAGACAGCTCGTACTAGACTCAAATCCTGATTGGTAGCCTCCGTGACAGGCCCTCTGCATGATCTCACCAGGCGCTTAATTGATTTTGAGGGATGGAAGACGGTGTAAAGCCAATAGGTGTGGTCCGTGCTATATGAAATCACTGTTTCTATAAGACAGCAATGCGGAGAAACTCAGTTGGTTTTTACCAAGATAAAATACTAGACACAGTGATGATCATTTTGCTCCCCAAAATCGCCAGTTTGTGCAGGTAGATACTTTTCGAAGTCGATGCTGCTTACGTTATGGGAAAGAGAACATTGAAGGCTTAAATATTGCCATTATTCGTACTTTTTTTTGCCATTTCACGCACACCAACTCCAACATGCGTTACCCGACGCGACACGAGACTGGAAGGTACAAGCAAGCTTATTACTCCTGACGAAATCGGCAAATTCAATCAAAGAAAACAGCCAACGTGGAAGTGTTCTAGCTATCAGCCTTGCGAACGAGTCTCGGCCCTTTCCACACTTTTTTGACGCCCACTTTAATAATACGAGATGGCCTGCGACGCGGTTTCAGGCTGCAAGAACTGACCACTTTAATAGGCGACGTCTTTCATTTGACTACCGCCGGTCAAGCACGAGTCCTATTCTGGTCTTGGGAATTGGGAGACTTATACTTCACCAGAATGGAGCGTTTGATTGGCTGATATTCCGTACTTTTGCCATATTGCACGTAAGGCCCCTCTTTCCTCGTAAGGCTTGTAGGGAAGGGCTACAATCCTTGGCAGCATGTATCATCCTTCCCTTTGCGCGTGATATCGGTGCAATCTGGGGCCTTCAAGGTGGTTTACTGTTACGTTCCAGGCTGGAGTGGCTATGTTGTCCAAGAGATCACCCCTTTCTTTCGGCAAGCATTAGCTACACGGCCGCTATGCAGCTATGAACGTTGTTGTGCCTGTGGGCTGTGGCTGTGACCGAAAACCGATCACAATCCACCACCGCCCACCCAGCCTCTGCCACAGGCAACGACGTGTCTGGCCCATATCTTTTTGCATTTCTATCGAGCGAGCGAATTTTATCTAACCGTTATAAACTATCCTCGGTATTATATTCCCTCAGACGATCTTGGCGATGCCGACCCAAGCCACTGCCGATCCATCCCACGAACAAAGCACGCTACGAGATTTAAGGCGTGCGAAGGCGTCAAAAACTGCCTAGGCGCCAGAGCTTGGGCAGACTGCTTGGGGCCCCTGTTCGCCTTACCTCCACTTAGCCTTGCAGACCATCTCAAGCGGCCGGATTCGATTCCACGAACCTAGGAATTGACTCAAGGATCCATTGCTCCCTGATCTTTTATGCGGCGGGATATACTCGCGTCTCGATGCACTCCGAGCGCCTGAGGTTTGGCCCACATGGGGACCTGCACACAAGTTGGTAAATGTCATCTGGGGGGGGGGGCTGATAACCTCGTGTTATCTCCCTTGCTTTCCGAATATAAATGACTCCGCTTCAACTTGTTTTCAGTTTTCGTTTCAGAACCTTGAGCTTGGTATTGTGAATGTATAGAATTCTCTTCTCTTGTCTCCGTCTCGTTCTATCAGCTCTATCTGAAGCTTGGTTTCCCTACAGATACCAAACGTTTTCAACCGAGGTTTTCAACATGTCCTCAACATTTGGATCAAAGAAACGGAAGCTTAGCGATGATTCGCATCCTAATCGCCAGGTAGACTTGCGCCGACGGTCCATCACGGTGAACTATGCTGTGCGGAAGATATCAGAGCAAGAACACACACCTGGATCCCACCGATCCAGCATTTCTCTCCCCAGCCCCGAACAGGGCAGTCCGGGGGAAATCCATGCCCAAATCAACCGTGTAGACAAGTTCAATGCTCTGATATCCCTCAAAAGGGCGATAAACACATACCTCGATTTCAACGACGATGCTAGAATTGTGCCTCAGTTCGACAGCAATTCCCCAGCCACCAAAACCTGGCTCATGCTGGGGCCTAGGCTTGCGGCCAGAGTCGAGACGTCTCGGAGCTTCTACGTAAGCCAATTTCCCCAGGATGCAGAGTCCATCTTTCGAACAAAGATTGTAACGGATAGGAGGTACGAATGTGACGAAACGGATAAGGACTGGAGGGAGCGGCAGGTGGCTCAGATAAAGGGCCTGGAAGAAGCATTGCAAAGCACTCTGATGGATACGGAGGAAGAGTCCGAGGAGAGACTCTGGGAGAGCATCAGGATCTTCTTGCAATCTCAAAAGCTCGATTCTGGCGAAGTTCCCATCACGGAGGAGCCGATGTCTTTCGAAATTCCCTAAAGAGGCTTCAGTGCCAACGAGAATGTATGATAGCGATGTGAGGCGGAAGGGCGTTTGCTTAACAGATTGATGACTGACGATTGGATGCTGTTAGTACTCTATTCAATTCTATGAACCGTCTATGTAATTCTTTAGCCGCTTTGGGATGGGCAAAGCAGCTCTTTACTGCAAGGCTCGTAATGACCGTCGTCTTCTCTAGCACACTCTAGCATAGCATTATTTATTTGTTCAAAACCTCCAGCCTTCAACTGTACATCCCCTACCACCAGTATCGCCACCGCTGCAGCCACCGCCCCCCTTCAAGCATCCGCCCAGCTCCTGACGCGGCTCCACACAAACGGCCGATCGTTCTTGAGCGTAAACTTTCCCCAGTCGTCCGTGAGCCTGTTGTAGCTCCAGAACCCGCTCCACACGAGCTTCGTGTTCTTGGCGCGCTGTCCTCCACCCACCGACCTTAACGCTAGCTGCAAGCAGTACGTATACGCCGGCGCGGATCCGAACGTCTCGAGATAAACCATCCCCTCGGGCTCATCAGGATCCTCGCTCTGCAGCAGCAGCTCCCCCTTCTCAGCATCATCGACGGTACTACCACCGCCGCCGCCGCCGCCGCCGCCACTACCACCACCACCATCAGCCCCCTCGACAGCCCCATCCTCTCGCCCCACCAACCCCCTCGCCTCGACGGGCCTACTGACCCTCCACCTGCCCCTGAGCGTATTCTTCGCCACCGCCGAGATTCCCGCCCCACCGCCAGCCGCGGCGATCGCACCGGGCCCCAACCCGACGTTCTCCTCGCGGAAGTGCGGCACCACCTCGCCCGGCTCCGCCGTGGTGGTCAGGAACAGAGCGGCGCCGCGCCGCAGGAACCGCACGTAGCGGTAGTACGTGACCACATGCACGGGCGAGTTCCAGGTGATGGCGGTCGGCGAGGAGGCTCCCGGGCGCACGTAGTTGACCGTGCTGATGTACAGGCCCGCGAAGCGCAGGCGCGGGCGCGCGTGCTGCATGTGCCGGTAGGTCGGGTAGGTGGGCGTCAGGGGGAGGGTGAAGGTGGTGGTGAGGCGCGAAGCTGATGGAGATGGGGAGGAAGAAGAAGACGAGGAGGATAAGGGGTCACTGGAGGTCCCACGAATAGAGCTATCGAGAGAGAGCCTAGACAAGCCTGCGAGCGGACCACCGCCATCGCCGTCGTTTGCATCATCATCATCATCATCACCACCACCACCGTCGCCGCCCACGGCCCGCTTCGTCGCGAGTAGCGGCTTTCCGGCGAGCGACACCGCAAAGGCGTGATGCATGCCGCCCATCCCGAACTCGGCACCGTGGCAGACGCGCTTCCAGATCTGGTGGTCCTCGGTGGCGACGAGGTACGCGAAGCGGCGGCACACGAGGGCTAGGCGCGCGAAGCTGGCCAGGTCGGCCAGGGCGCCGAAGAGCAGGACGTGCGTCAGGAGCTCCGAGGGGAGCCTCGCGATGGGGCACGGCGGCGCCACGTCGCCCGCTATCACGGGTCGCGCGCCGTGGATGGGCTCCGTCGCGAAGGAGGCGATTAGGGAGGAGACGGTTTCAGAGGTGGAGGAAGAGTCGTGGGCGGGCTTCGTTGTTGTTGCTGTTGCGGTGCCGGTGGCGTCTTTGTCTATGGTAGAGGCTGGGGGCTTGGAGGCGAATGACGAGGGGGGGAAGTGCTTGTTCTTGTACTTGACGTCGACTCTTTCGTCGAGCTGTTGATGGCAAGGTTAGTTAGCGGAAGAAGATGAAAAGAAATAACGTTTCCATGTTTATATGATTATCCGGTTTAGCAACGAACATACCCTGAAAGCCTTTCGGTAGTGAACCAAGCTGTCACCCAGCTTCCCTTTGGTCTCGCACTCGACAGCCCGCTCGTAGTGCTCGAGCGCAGACTGCGGCTCCCTGACGCTCCGCTGCTGCTGCTGCTGCTGCTGCTGGCTCTCCGATAGGGGGACTTCGAGCTTGCGGCCTCCCTCGGAAGAATCCTCGAAGCCGACATCGTCGAAACACCAACCATCAACAGTGTCGTCTTCCGGACGATTGCGCGGCTCAGCTGCTGGAGCCGGTGGCTGCTGTTTCCTCTGCTTCTCTGCTCGGGGAACAGAAGTAGTAGTGGTACCGCTGGCTTGCGGTTGGGAGGAACTACTACTCTGTGGAGCGCGGGCGCGGGCTGAGACCTCGGCCTGCCACTGGCGGCGAAAGCGTTCCAACTCCTCTCCATCCATGGTGTTCGGCGTGAATATGAGCAAGGGAAAGAGGGGCGTCTGTGGTGTATGTACAAAGAAGAAAATCTGAACGACTCCCACGAATACTGGGGGTGGTTATAACTCTATCAGTAAATGTTGATGATTTCTGTATTTGCTGCCCTGACGTCTTGGAATAATGGATGACTAACAATTTGGCTCGCGTCCGAGATCTCAAGCTGCCATCCGTGTTGCGGTCCAGTATCTCATCGACTCAGAGCTTTACTGCCATTTCTACTGTGACATCCCGATTGGGCAGGGCGTGAAGCTATAAACAGAGGCCTCTTACCAGTAACATTTGAATTCTCTACGTACTACTGCTTTCTTGGCATCTCTCTTGGTCCTTTTCTCGTGCTGCGTCTACTTTCCACGCCATGTGACATACGCGATTGTTAGTCATTGCGGATGCTGATTCACAGTCTAGCTAACTCCAAATTACGAGCCATTTGAGGATTCTCTTTTCCAACTTATGAAACCATTCATTAATGACTCATTTGGCAGATTTACCAGGTTGTGCGGCTGCGCAGTCCGGCTTTCACTCGTTTCTGTCCTGCAAGTAGGCCCTGCTGCACATTTCGGCGCGAGCAAATTTACTTTTACTTTTACGCGGTCCGATGCTGTGCCACCATTGAGAAACATCTCATGCGCCAACCTTGCAATTAATTCTACCATCTACAATACCTTGGACCAGACTTTAGAGTTTCCCTTCCTACCTTACCAGTAACAAGAGCGCTCCGTAGCTCAACAGTTAAGGTTCAGGGGCTGAGGTGGCTGGAAGCAGGTCAATCGCTGTTGTTTTATATTTCTTGCGTATATGCCGGTCATTTTGCGTTATGCAAGCACAGTGGCAGTGCTTGTAGAGGCGCAACTTCGCCGTCACATTCTTTTGTCTGCTGTCTATTCTGCCTTGCCTCTCAGGTACCATGCGCACCCCCCGACGCAGGGTCTAGATGGGAGTGCCCGAGCCTCTTCGCTATCTCAGAAGACCCTGCAGGTCGTTTTGCCTTGATTTCAATGTCACTCATGGGTTCTGAGTTGGGATTTTCGGGATTGGATAGTTCGGCATGTTTGGGGCTCAGCCGTCAAGGTCCTAACCAACAAAGCCTTGTTTACTCCTTTTTGTGGAACTGACGGCAGATTTGAAACACGGTATGCGGATAGCGCGATAGTCTGTATGCTCTAAGTGTATGTCAGCAATTTTAGTGAGTTCAAGTTCCAGCTTTGAGATGGTCGCAGAATGGCCTTCCTTATCTACAAGCATCTCGTCGTCTAAACGTTTTGACACTGCAGTGATTGAATCGTAGTGCCAGATGCGTTGCGAGCGAGCTGGAGCTGTAGTTTGACCTTTCTTGCGCGTCAATGTTTTCTGTATTTGTGTGTGTGTGTATGTGTGCATTCGTGTGTTACTGACCCTCATCTCAACTGATTTGAATTTCAATTGAGCTGAACTGATTATCTTATCGCCGAGATCGGGGAGCACAGGCCAAGGGCTCGGGCTCGCTGTTCGGGGATCGGGGCGGCTCTCGAGTCTCGACCGGCTTTATTGAGCCAAGACTTTTTTTTTATCTCATACATCATCGTCGCCGCCAAATTTTGTGCTCTTGCCCTTTGTTAATAATCCACTCAGCCAACCTCTCACCCTCTCGCGTCTCCTCTTGCCATCGATTCTCGCCACCTCAACGGTTTTTTGTTCCAACTGAAGTACAAGCATTCGTCTTAATATGCGAGCTGCTGCTTCTCTCGCTTTCTGACCTCGACCGTGTCGGACTTTTGCGGCTTCGATTCTCGGCATACCCGAGGTCTACCGGAGTGAAGCTTCTCTGCAAGCTCGCCAGACCATGAACAAGTTGCGCGCTCTCTACATCGAGGATAGGGTACAGCTGCCAACATGTCAAAGGCCGCACCTGCGGCGGTGACCGCTCTCAGCAGCGATGTGTCGCTGACGGACGTCTCGGCGTACCAGAGGATGTTGTCGGCGGTCAGCGGAAGCCTGTTAACGTCCTTGCTAGGTAAGTTTTCAGCGGGTGTTATATTGTCGCGCACTTCAGGATCTAATTGTCTTGCTGCAGTCACGCCACTCGATGTTGTGCGCGTTCGATTACAGTCCCAACCTCTTTCCTCTAATATCACCCCTCTCCGTACATCCTCCTTCAGAACCGCCACCGGCTTTACTGCCCCCCCCGACTTGGGGGTGACGGCATGTTGTCGCGAAGTCTTCTGGGTGAACAACAACTCGCAGTACTGCCTGGCCACCAGCACGACCGCTCCAACCACATCTTCCTTGAACACCGTGTCGGGTCCTCTGCATACCTCCAACGTCTCGGTCGAAAACTGCGCCGTTGAAGAAACGAGGCAAAAAACGTTCAACACGACATTCGATGGGCTCCGGAAAATCGCTCGAAACGAAGGCCCTCTTACGCTTTGGCGGGGCCTATCCCCCACTCTCGTCATGACCATTCCTGCCAATGTTATCTATTTTACGGGCTACGACCATCTTCGCGCCCATCCCTCGAGTCCCATCAAGCGGTACATCCCAGATGGCTATGCCCCCCTGGCAGCCGGCTCCGTCGCTAGAGTAGCCGCCGCAATTGCCGTTTCCCCCATTGAAATGTTTCGCACGCGGATGCAGGCATCTTCCGGCGCCAGCGAAGGGATATTTGACTCGACCTACCACGGGCTGAAGGACATGGTGCGAGCTCAAGGATACATGTCGCTCTGGCGCGGTCTGACACTCACAATGTGGCGAGACGTTCCCTTCAGCGGGCTCTACTGGTGGGGCTACGAGACGGTTCGCAACTCCATAACCGATGTACGTGAATCGCGGCGTGGACGCTCCTTCGAACGTGGCCCCGAACGTAGCGAGATGCGGACCCGTTCTCGAAGCCAACAGGAGCATACCACCACCTTTTTCGATTCTTTTCTCGCAGGGGCGACCAGCGGTGCGATCGCATCCCTGGTGACTACGCCCTTCGATGTCGGTAAAACCCGCCAGCAGGTCTTCGTCCACTCTCAGGATATGGAGAATCCGGAGAAGGCAGCGGCTGACAGGGCCATGAAGGCCAAGGTCCCAGCGCGGGAGCTTTTGCCTGAGGAACGCTCTATGCCTCGGTTCCTTTACCACATATTCCAAACCGAAGGCATGGCTGGACTGTTCCGGGGATGGGTTGCGAGGTGCTTGAAGGTGGCGCCGGCTTGTGCTATCATGATTAGCACCTACGAGGTTGGGAAAAAGATGGCCCAGCGGGTCAACACCAGAAAGGAAGAAAAGAAGGCTTGGTCGTAAATAGTAAATGGTTTGGTGGGCTGAGGGTTCGTTGTGTTTATAATGTATGATATACCACTGCATGCTACGGCGTAAATATGGGCACGTATAACATCAGTATTCTAATCAAAATCGCATTCAACTCAAATACAGGCGTCTAGCGTTCTGAACCACCTTTCGTTAATTTCACCTATTGAATAAATAAATAAAAAAATTTGAAGGAAAGGAAGAATATCATGCAGCTCTAGTCTATAACCTGATGGTAACAAACGACAAACATCTCACCATGACATTTACTGTACAAGCTGAGCGCCTTTGCTTCCAAACATCGGATACGAAGTTCCGTTAGATCCCTCCTGCATCGGTAGCCCGAGCGCAGACACCGGCTTTGGAGCCAGCGCCATGCTTGGCGGTTCTGACCCGTCGAAAACGACGAATTGAGACTTGAGGAAGATATCGCCCAGGATGCTGAAGCCCATGCCCGTGTTGGCCTGGATACCGCCGTAGCACACTACAGAGGTGGGAAAAAATCAGTCAGTCGGCCTATTCTGAAGGCATCTTACTTGACATAACAAAGGATGGGAAGAAGAAATGGAAGGGGTGAATGTGAAAAATGAAAGACTCGAAATGAAACACTAAAAGCATACATCTCGATCCAGCAGTAACGGGCCCGTAGTTGACATGCTGCCCGGGCACACGCGCCGTGTACGACCCCACAGCAAGTATGAAATCCGGCAGCGACGCATTGCACGGGTACGCGTAGCCGCCGTAGCGCGCGCTGTACCCGGCGCCAGCAACGGCAGCGTAGTAGGCGCGCGCGATGCCACGCGGGACGTAGTTGAGGGTCGTCCCCGTATCAACGATGCCAGAAAAGGGAACCGAGGTATTGAGTGGCGGAAGAGGCGACGACCCCCAACTACCACCACTACCGCCGTCAACTTCGCCGACGGCAAAACCCTCGGACTCGAAGCCCCAGAATCCCTCGGAGGCGTCGACGGCGACGGCGGTCAGCTTTCCCGTGTACTTTTCGCGGTCGACGAAGCCGAAGTCGTAGGAGCCGGCGGCGCGGTAGCGCAGGTCAACGGCGAACACAGGCTGGGGGAGGTAGGGCTTGATGTTGTCGTAGAAGGTGTTCTGCTTGGTTGGGCGCACCGTGTTGAGGTCGTTGAAGGCCAGGCCCAGCAGGCCATCGAGGTTGTCGTCCGATGCGAACGAGGCCGACAACCGCGTTGCCACACCTACCGCCTGCGAGACCACCGTCACGCCGCCGACCGATACTGTGTCCGTGTACACGATCCCGCTGGCGCTCGTGCCGTCGCCGTACGAGATGCTCCATCGGGAGCCGTTCAGCAGGGCAGCTGTCGTCGAGAGTGCTGGGTTGTATACGTCGTGCCCTCCCTGCGTTAGGGTGGAGAGATTGGTCGAATAGACCCACCTGTTTAAGCTGTTAGCGGTTTTTGTTTTCATGTATTTGAAGATTTGCAGGTTCTGTTGGTTACGGACAGATCAGCTGAGCCTGTGTCGATATCCAGCTGGAGCGTTTGGCCGCCAATCGTCACGGGGCTAAGATACGCATTGTCGTATTCGTCCTCGGGCACTGCTATCACAGAACCCGATTGTTTGGAGCACGCCTCTTCAACTTCCGTGGGCACATCTAAACCATATTTCCGGTAGACATTGGCTGTGAGTTGGGAACCGCTGCGGTATCTAGGAGGTCTCTTCCCGACTTGTGAAACCGTGAAGCCCTGTCTGGCATTGAGAACTTTGGAACTGGGGGCAAGAGCAGGAGCTGAATCTGGAGCCGGAGGGGCTGGCGGAGCAGCAAGCGCCAGAGCGAATGCTCCTGCCAGAACGAAAAGCCTCATACTTGCTAAAGTATGCTAGGAGGTTCTTAGGGCAGGGAGAGAGGGCAAGGGAGCGGGCTAAGGGTTGAACCACTACAGGAGACTCAAAAAGCTCGTAGCCAACGGGAGATGCGCCACTTTTATATTTCACCTGCGTTCAGAACGTATCCACCGTAAATGGATGCACAGACGGTATATTGCATGTACGAGGTGTGGTGTTTCGTACGCCAGGAAAGAAAGACGTTGAGCTTCCTGTGCCGTGCCGGTCAATCGACCCAGTTTCAGGCCCGGCTGAAACGACGGACTGGACACTCACATGGAGACACTGAACTCAGAGAAACGCATGGGGCAAAGTTGGAGCCGTGAATAGGAGGCAGTCCTTCATTACCCGTCAGCTTCCCGATCTGTGCGAGCCAGATTCAAGAAAACATTCTGTCGCCAAGCGTCATCGAATGCGGGTCAAGAGCTTGGGCAAGTCCCTTCGAGACCCTCGTTCTACTATATCGCAGTGGAAAAAAAAAACATCTTGCTATGATAGTAGAATTTGGGGTCCGCAGGGGGGGTCGTACCTTGCAGGGCCGCATGCAGTTGAAAAGCGTTTCCCAAGCAATTGTCAGGTAAGATTAGCTCCCTTGTTTCAGAGTCCCTGGGGTTATGATCACTGGCGTCTTCGCGAATAGAGAGAGAAAGAGAAGTAGGACAATCCCTATTTTGAAATCCAGGTTATCTTGAGCCATATCACTTGCCGACTTGTGTACAATCCCGTGGGCCTGATATATCTTCCCCTGAAAAGTCGACTTGACGTGTATGGCCGTCATGTCTGTGGATAGAGAAAGACACACGCAGGTGGCACCGCCCATTACCATGTTCCACGGTCACACCATAGGACGCGCAGTATGACTCGTTAATTCAGCCAGTGCTATCCATATACAACAAATGCAGCAGACATGTCATTTGGCGGCATGCAAGGGGGGCAACATGGCCAACGAGACGCGTAGAACGCGCCCAAGGGTAGGGTTTCTTCGTCAAAGGAAGCTGGGAAATCAAACAGTTCTTCGGTAGACAACCCTTTTGTTTCAGGGGCAGTGATTCAGATATGAGTGACGTACGGACCCAAGAGACGTCGGTTTGGTTCTTTGCGGCGCAGAAGTGTGCGATGGAAAAATGGTCATCTTGCTGCAGGACTCGTGGTACCTGAGATGCATCTTTTTTCTGTTGAGAACTTGAGAAGTTGAGAAATTATGCTCATCCCGGCAGAAACTCGGCCCGTCCACCATTGTCTGTGTGTCTGTCCACAAGTCACACCGACAAGCGTTCGTGTAAAGGGGGAGATGAACAACGAGGTCCCCTGCAGACAGGCTGCATTGAAGGACACGGAGAAAGCGAATTCGAGACTGCGAGAAAGCAAGCTTTGTCTGTGGATTACGGGCCCGACTCTACTGCCGCTGAGGGGTGTTGTGGGCTTAGAGCCCGGTATCAACATCAGGCCACTTCAATCAAGGGGCAACAAGGAGGCAAACACCCGGCAAGATCTGTGTCTGTCAACATTGGTAGGAGCAATGGGTATTAGCGGCGACGACAGCGACCTGAAGCCTAAAGGCGAGAATCTCCTGACGAATCTTTACGTGATTGGCCTCGAAGGAGCAGGAGGCTGGTGGCTGGTGGGTATTGTTTAGTATTACATGTATTTACAGCTGATAATAACATTGAAAAGTCCGCAATGCTGATTAAGAGTCTGCCAAGTCTGGTGGTGCCGGAAGCGATCCCTCTCCTCGGCCCCACCAGCCCTGTCATGCACCGTAATGCTCTGTCTATTCTAACCATCCAAAGCCACAAATGGGCTTGTAGTTACGGCATTGAGGATAAACGAAAATCTTATCCGGAAACTTACCTAGGTACTTAAACTTAGCTAAACTTTGGTAGTTGCGACTCTTGCGACTCTTGCGTCATTTTGTCGTTGATATTGCCCCTCCGAAAGCGAGCGCCATGAGGGCCAGACAAAACACACTCGACACCCAAGGCTCCGAAAGTTGCCTGGCTTGAAATTGATTTGATTTGCTTCGGGGCCGGCTTCATGAATACCATCAACGATAATTGCTTAGTGGCCATTACAAATTTATAAGGCTGTTGAAATTGCTGGAGAAGGCCCAGGACCGCTGCATCCCACGATGACCCCCACCGCTACCTCGGGGCCGTGGCATCGAGTGAGTTCAAGACATGAGGCTTCAACACTTTCAAGATACACTTCCAAAATAGATTCAGTGCAGTGTCTGTTTCCAATATGTTATTAAGAAAGCTTCCTTATAGAGGATCGGCGCCACTAACAGCCTTGGAGCCCTTCTCTCGATCCTCTGTAGCGACTCCATACATTCATCTCTCGGCCGGTAAATGGAGGAGGCTTCACGAAGGAAACAACATATAAAAATCGGGATGCTGCCATGCCTCTAGAAATATAAATATCTGTAGTCAAGCAGACAGAAGAACTTCAACCATTTCGAACGCCTTCTAAAGACTTTTTAAAAAAACTTTCACTCGAAATCCGAACAGCCGTCCTTTCGACCGCCTGCAAAGCTTTCAAGATGAGCGACTTTGCACTCCCAACAGCCCAACAAGGCAAAGCATCTATCTACGATGGAAACCCTGGCCTTGACATGGAGACTGTCCATACCGATGTTTTCATTGTGGGCGCCGGGCCAGCTGGAGCCTCGCTTGCGTCCTTTCTCGGATACTACGGCATCAAAGGACTTGTCGTCTCGAGAGATGCTACCACCGCAGAGCAGCCGCGAGCTCATATAACCAATGGAGCTACTTTCGGTAAGATAGGTGATAGACTGGTGCTCTCAACTTAAGCTTACAAAACTGAAAAGAGTGTCTCCGCGACATTGGGCTTGAGAAAGAGTTTCGTGACGTCGGACTTGATAACTCGTTCTATGGCACACTTCGTATTAGTCCAAGTCTGGCCGAACCAGATTTTCTACGCGCCTACTCGTTCGGAAAGCATCCCTCAAGAATCGTGGGTCCGAGAATTAATTGAATAGAGAACAAATCTAACAGGATTAGGGAGACTACCAGGAAGCTACGCCGTGTCCGCACGCCGATGTTTCTCAGAACTATGCCGAGCCGGTATTGGTGAAGTACGCTTCTCATCATGGATTCAAGTTCCGCTTCGACTGCAAGTTCCTCAGCTTTACCGAAGATCCCTCTTCAGGCCTGATTACTAGCACTGTAGAGGACCAGGTAACGCTTCGGAAATTTCGGGTCGTGTCCAAGTTTCTTTGTGGTGCGGATGGAACGAGGAGCTATGTTGCTCGCCAACTTGATTTGCCATTCCAGGACAGCTCTACTGGGTCCAATGCTCTCAACGTTTGGTACGAAGCCGATCTTTCGGATATGTATCGTTTGAACCCCGGTGTTCTTCATAGCATGTCAACGCCCTACATGGAGACTCCACTATGGGCAACCAATGGAGTCAATCGGGTCATTCGCCCATGGACCGAATTCATAATGATGATGACTGCAGCCGGTCCTGGTATCAGTAACGATGTACCACGTGAGGAAATAGTGGCTCGAGTAAAACAAATGCTCGGAGATGATAACATCAAAATCAAAATCAAAGGCATCTCCCGGTGGAAAATCAATGAATCGTATGCCGAAACCATATCCAAGGGTAACGTCTTTTGTCTGGGAGATGCAATTCACAAGCATCCTCCTGGCAATGGACTAGGCAGCAATACCTCCATCCAAGACTCCTACAACCTTGCCTGGAAGCTAGCATACGTTCTCAAAGGTCTTGCTGGCCCATCTCTTTTAGATAGCTACAATGCAGAACGGCAGCCCATGGCTAAGCGTATCGTCAAAATCGCCAATGATTCGTTTCGCGTCCATTTTAGATTGAACACCGTACTAGGAGTCTCGCTTCCTAAACTCGAAGATCGCGTGAGCGCTTTAAAAGCACTGCAGGATACCGGCCCCGAGGCAAGAGAACGCCGGGTCGCTCTCAGGAAGGCTATGGAGGACAGGGAATTCGAAACGTCAGGGTTGGGTGGCGAGATGAACCAGAAGTATGCTTCCAAGGCTATTTGTCTCGCGGACGAAAGCGATTCTGGGCCCACATGGGATGAAGGGCCTCAGGGCGTCTTTCACCACACCATTTCGACGTTCCCAGGCTTCCGGCTACCCCATGCCTGGCTCGGAAACGATGTGGTTGGAGAGAAGGTATCTACCCACGACCTCTCCGGCCATGGCGAGTTTACTATCTTCACAGGAATCGGCGGCAAAGAGTCGTGGAGTGACGCAGCTCAGGCTACATCGGCGGTATTGGGAGTGAAGATCAACGTGCACAGCATCGGCTTCGGACAAGACTATTCAGACATGTTTTACACGTGGGAAGACCGCAGGGAAGTGGAGGAGGATGGTGCTATATTGGTGAGACCTGACCGAACCATCGCATGGCGTAGTAGAGACTTGAGTCTCACAGACCGTTTGCTACCAGTCATGCAACAGATTCTGGCCGTGTAAATACCACCACCAGCTGGTGATAATTTACTAGCGTCAATTAAAAGGATAGAGGAGTGTGCAGCTTAATAACTCTTGGTTAGAACCAGTTATTAGATAGTGTCCAATTCTGCACATTTTTCTTGAAAGACATGTTCGCAAAACTTATCTGTAAGAGATCAGCTACGTGTGTTGATCTTCCTATTGCTGCCTTAATGAATTCATTCGTTAGCAGTTCGGCTTTTGAAGTTTTTGATAGCCCACCCCCAACTTATTTCCATCAGCAGCTTGTTTCCGCTAGGCTTATGGGGATGATAGAGTCAAAGAAGGAATAACAATAATAATTTTTAAGGGATTGTAAAAGGGATGAGACTATACAATGGTATTTAATAAGTGTTGAGGAATTTCGCACAACCTCGTCGTATTGTTTACCCCCGCTAAGACAATCTGCTATATCTACCTAGGTAGATAAGTTGGGGGTAGCTATTCCATACACTGATAGAAATTTCCTACGGCCTTGTAGAGGTTGGTATTGGTGCTATGATTCCCCGAAGATGAACAGAATGAGAGAGAAAGAGATACGTTGATGAAGACTTGGTACTATTGCCTCAGGTTCACTCAAAGTTGGTAAGCTAATTATCACATTTATATATGCATTGAATTAAAAGTACAACCCCTTTCAACGGCGGGTGTGGGTATCGTTAAAAGCGCCTCTTTTACGCCATCGTGCACCAGTGCACCCAGATGTTCAACTCTATCATACATTTCAAATCATAAATAAAACTCCGATGGTCAATCCTAATGCTATGGCCTTGATCTTTACTTGAAGTCCCTCCGTGGGCATGCCTGCCTGGCCAACAGCTATAGTATGATCATCCCCGCCGATCCCGTGTGTTGGGGCTGCGGTTCCGGTTGGGTGCGGTAGTTGATCGTGACTGCCTGTAGTGTTTGTATATATTCCTCCAGTTGGGGCAGGAGCGTTGCAGGTTGTGCTGGCCACGTAAACGGCACCGGTACCTGTCGGGCTTGCTGCAGCAGTAGCAGGCGTGAAACTAGAACCCTGATCGACAAAAGAGAGGCACTGTGTTGGAAGCGCGAATGTTGTCGCAAGCGGAGTCCACTCCGTCTGCAGAAGATCTCCGGCTCCGATTACAAAACCAGCTGCAAGAATGACCTCCGGTTCTATGTGCAAAAGAGGTCCAAACCCGGCGCTCGAGCTACCGTTTAGCGGCTCGCAGTTGCTATCAGTTCCGTTGACGGCGGCAAAGGTCACAGCGACTTCGGGCATGTTGACAAAGAAGGCCGCGCCAATCAGTTGGTCGAGTATATCGATGCCCAAGGAGATTTCTGGTTGGAAAGTCAGAGCTAATCTGACTCCTGCAATTGTTGATACGTTTGCGTTGAATGGCAAGGCGTCGACTGTCGTACCATCGAACCCCGTAGCAATCGAGTCGGTCGGCTCACCAAAACTTGCAATAGCAGTTGAGTTGTCTGGTACCGTTGCATTGAAACCATAGGTAAACGAAATGTCTGATTGCACCGTCGCGGCAACGATGATTCTGGGTGTGAATGTCGCACCAATATTCGCGATGCCCGGTATGGCTAAAGGTGTCAACGGAATAGAAATAAGGTCTATTTCAAGAGGGATCTCCATTTCGGGTTGTAGCCTGAGTTCCAACCCCATTTGCGCCGCAAGTCCACTGGCTCTGATAGATACGAATCCATCAGTGATGAAATCTGTTGCCTCCCGCTCAGACTCTTCAGTAGAAAAGAAACCTGACTCCAAATTGATTTCTCCAAATGTGCGGCATTCTGCGCATACGACTTCTACTCCCGGAAGCTGCAGAGGGTCGATGTTGGCAAGAATACCTGGCACTTCAACAGGTGGAAACAACTGGAAACCATCAAATGTGTTACTGATATCCGCTGTCGCAACGGTCGAATTACCCTCAGGAGCATTGGTAGGGGTAGGAAAGGTGAGTTGGTCTTCTTCGCCTCGCGTGATAGCCTGAGAGACTGTTGGAGTAGGGAAGTCGAGTGGAAGAACTGAGTCTATCATCTCTAGAGCATCCAGAATTTGGCGTTTTTCATATCTTCGTCGAAGATGATCATGTTGGTTAAGGCTAAAGCGGTTTCTGTTCTCAGGGCCGAATCTAACGTCTAGTTTGAAATCTTTCTTCCATGATGAATGGTCAAGTTTCAAACGTCCTGTGCAGCCGTCGTCCGAAAACGTTTTCTCAACGACTCTATAAGGGAATCTAGAGCCGGCATCGTTGCATCCATAGTGAGAAGTGATGACGATTAGTTCCTCTTGTTGATTAAGTGCGCTCCGGACATTTGCAAAGTGCTCCGATGCGAACTTGAGGTCTAGATAGCCAGCTTCACAATGAACCTCTTCCAGCATGTGCTCAATTTCTTCTAAAAGTAAAGTCTCGTGACTCAAAGCCCGAAGATCCACACTTGCACCCATGCTCTCGCCGGTAAATGGGATATCTGTACGATGTTAGAGTTGTTGTGTGTAAGTGGGAGTAATCCGTTCTCTCTTACCTTCTATGAAGTCCATTCGGAGGTTTTGCCTTATGGGAATCTCGTTGCTCCGCTTTGCAATATCACTATGCAATGCAGCAGCTTTCAATATCCGGCCCTCTACTCCATTTGCCAAAATACCACGTACAGACAGAACAGACACCGCTAAGAAAGACAAGATAGAGAAAGCCATCGCGTATACAAGAAAGCAAAAAACAGGGATCGTATATACAAAGTTCAAAACACACACCAAACAAAGACTTATAGAAAACGCGGAGGCATCACAATTAGATATACCCAGCAGGGCCACCTACCTGTCACGTAGGTGGTATAGGGAGGTTGGCAGCTCAAGGTACACAGCACCACAGCACCAACAATAGCAGCACAGCCCGAGTGCAAAGAAGGATTGCATGTCACCTTGTCTAGATAGCCGCGAAGGAACCATAGCAACCAATAGATAAGCGAATACCGTTAAGTCAAAACGTGAGCAGACTGAAACTTGGTAGATTCCCACTCAGCTCCCCATCAACAACTGTGACTGCGGGCAGCTCGGCCGATCATCCGTTAGACACGACTGACGACCACCTTACGCTTTTGCGCAGAGATCTACTGCAATTACTATGCGGCGGGAGGGCAGAGGCCGCTAAGGACATTCCAAGGTACGTGTATCACGCAAAAGTATTCAGACTAAAAAAATAGTTCCTGCCTCATAGAAAGAAAAGTATCGTGGTTACGCGTCAGGTGTCACGGAAAGAAGTAATATGGAAGGTTCGCTTTCATGGACACCTCTCAGAGAAAAAAAGGAGAAATGTGGGTGGATGTTGCATCCGCTTCGCCTCACCAGTTATCCTAGTAGTGTATGGGATTTCTCGGGGCGAGCTGTAACGTGAAGGTGGTATAGGGCGCGGAAATCTGAAACGTGAGGATGCGGCGCAGAATTAATAATTAGGAGTCGCCAAGCATTCTCCCTATTCGGCAGCGACGGTTCATGCAACTCTCTTGAGTCTTGAGTCTTGAGCTAAATACCTACCTGGGTAGGTAAGTAAGTAGGTAGGTAGGTAGGTAGGTAGGTAGGTACTAGTATCGAGTAGTTGGTTCCTTTGCAGAACCTCTCGACGATCTCCTTTGCGAAGTTTATTGATCTTCGATATACTCTCCATTCTGGGAACAAAACCACCTACATTTAGCCGTTAGGCGTGCTATCTTCGCCGTCTCGTATGCATTCCAGCTGGCAACTCTCAGTTTTGGCGGTCATGACTAGCGTACAAAGACTCTGAGGGGAGCTGCTGAGTGCCAGTTCGGATTTCCATGTTGGTTGACTTTGTGGCACTGTAGCACTCGTCTTTCTTGTCGGGTAATCCTGGTCTGGGCAGTTTTCAGCCGGCGACACGATGTCCCATCTGGCATCTGGTTAACTACCTCGTGCAGACTGTCACCGAAGGTTACTAGCTACAGTCAACATCAACAAACGCAACGTACCCGACACACCCGCCGGAGAGTGCCTCGTGGCTAGACTTGACCTGTCTCCATGGCTTCCCTTAAATGGGTAAGCTCGGCATATCTCCCAAAAGCTGTTCTATTGATGGATATGGTCATTTCCTTTAGCACCTCATCTACTTTGCAGTCCACCAAGGCCTCGGCTGGTACTATACTATGTACGCTGAGTTTGTTCAATTCGTGGCTCGGCGGTCGGATATAGGCGTTATCATGCTATAAAAGCCTTAATATTCGGATTTTGGTATATCCTGCTTTACTAATGCGGCAATGGCGTACAGCATGACGAATCATAGGCAACTGCTATACTGCCTATCACAAAGGCAAGTATACGAATACATATGTACGTGAAGATGGTGATTTGTAATTAACTTGGAGCTCTACAGCAGCTATAAATCATCCCCCCTTTTTTTTGAATGTCCATGAATGGCCTTCCGTCGGCAACTTCCATATCTCTTAAATAGTCTTGCCTCCACGAGCAAGCCCAACGAACTGTATTCCAGACATCTGTCATCACCCCGTCGACTGCCAACACAATGGCGTTTGACGGCCTCACCACCAGCAAGCAGGTTGTCGAGAACTTTGCCTCGCATATCAAAGGCAAAGTTTTTGTAATCACGGGCGCAGGGAAGCCAAGTATCGGCAGCAAAATGGCTACCGATCTGGCCGCAGCCTCACCAGATCATATCCTGATTGCATCTCGAACCAAGGCCAAGGTGGATCCGGTATTGGAAGACATCAAGAGAATCAACCCGGCCATCAAAACTTCCTTTGTTCAAATCGATTTGACAGACCACGAGTCCATTCGTAAAGCCACCAAAGACATTCTATCCCTCGCGCCCAAGATCGACGTACTTATTAATAGTGCTGGTGTGATGGCCCTCAAAGAATATGTTCTTGACAAGCAAGGTATCGAGATGCAATTCTCAGCGAACCACGTCGGCCACTTCCTAATGACAAACTTATTGGTACCAGCCCTGGTGGCCGCGGCCAAGGATTCTGGAGCTGCTCGTGTAGTAAACCTCACCAGCTCGGGATATCAAATTAGTCCTCTACGGGATGATTACAACTATTCCAACGGGTCTGATTATGATCCTTGGACGGGTTATGGCCAGGCGAAGACTGCTAACATTCTTTTTGTTTATGGTTTATCTCAGCGGCTGGCTAAACACAACATTTCGGCTGCGGCTGCTCATCCAGGCTATAACAATGACACTCAGCTAGGGTCACATCTCACCATGCAGGACTATGGCGATATAGCCCCGACTTTGATGCGCAGAACTGGAATGACTTTTGCATTTGAAGAGCCCCGGTTCAAATCCTTTGATCAGATTGCTGCCACACCCTTGGTAGCTGCTCTCGACCCGAAGCTTGCCAAAAAGCTGCCGGCCTACCTGGTGAACAGCCAGATTGAAGAGCCGTTAGCTCACGCGACTGAACCCTCAAGCGTTGATAAGCTCTGGAAACTGAGCGAAGAGCTGGTGAAGGAGAGCTTCTCTTGGGAGTAGCCTGGAGAACAAAACTACAACCGTCGCTTATCTAGCACTTAACTAAATATAGACTGATTGAGTGTAAATGTTAAATGTTGGAATATGCTTGACTGTTAATTTCTTTAAATTGACTAAAAGTAATCACCTAACAATTTCGGTCGTGAGTCGTAGCCATATCTTTACATGTCTCAGCGTATACCCAGTTGATTCCCTAAACGCCCAAATTTTCGTCATTTTCAACGTTATCGTCAAGAGATAATGTTGGCAAATAAAAATTCTAGGGTTCCTAGCGCGTTCGGTCCAGTCACCATGTCACTGAACCTTCTTGAACAGAAGAAATCCATTAGGATCACTTCCAGGGATTCTAAACCTCATACTACTCAACTCACGATCTTCTGATGTTATGCTGTCGAACTCGCGTTCAGGCTTGTGCTTTAGAGCACTAGCAAGGATGACCGTGACAGGATGCTCCTCCGTCCGCACATACACGAATGCGGCAGCCCAGGCTAGCGCCACCAATACTGCTAAGAACATTACTACCGTGCTCACAGCTCTCGATCGTGAATCCACCCCGTACTTCCACACTCTACGATTAGCCCAAGTTTGCATCGGGTAGGATTTCTCTGCTTGGCTGGTCGCGTTGTACGGTATCAGCGATAGGGCCTGTAGCACGGAAACTCCCGAAAAATAGGCCATGGTTCCGGCAGCTACACGAAAATTCCGGAATCGATCGGATTCGAGGCTGCGAAATGTCTCATTAATAGTACTACGAGACTCGTTTAGAAGAGGGCCATCGTCTTTAAATTGAGAGTATAATCCGGACAGAAGATCGAGAGGCGAGCGTGGGCCCGGCACCAACGGCCGGTTGGCGCCTGTAATGTTGCTCTGGTGAGAACCGTCCTGATAAGATACCGACCAGCTCGCGAACATCCAATTCGGATGGATGCTTTCAACCCAACGGGGGTCAAAATCGGGCTCCACACTGTATTCTACCGTATCAAGGAAGGGCGATATGGTTGTGATATCAAGCGAATACGTAGCCATGGATACCCTCGAATAGACATCCATCACGAAACGAGGGTTCTCGGAGTTTTGAAATGGAGGTCCAAAGACCAGACTGAGCGCTGGAGCCCTCTGTTGGGATACGAAATCCGGTATTGGCTGGGAGAACAATTCATCCCAATCACAAGCGTCGAGCGCTAGCTGGTTCGACTGGTTGGATGGGACGAAGCAGGTCGGGGTCGAATTGGTATAATATAAACCTCTATTAGCACCTACAAAATCTAGCTCAAGAACATCGTCAGGAACGTCGCCATCCAACGCGATGTTTCTATTTTGTGTGTCATACAAGAAACTGGCGTACTCTGTTGGCTCGTTCCAGCCGGTCCCAACTTGAATGCACTTCGTGTAAGATGGCTCATTATCAAATAAAGCGGTCTTCTGGAGGCAATATATCGATCTATCATCTTCGGTGTCCCCGACGCGGATGATTGACGAGTATGCGTACCATACGGTAAGATTAGCCTCTACAATCGGACCTTCCCTCGAGATTCGAAGTTCTAGAGAATTACCAAGATCACTGTAGGTGGGATTCTGCACATCCTCGTACGCCAATCCTAGATCATCCGCAAGCTCCCTCAAGGTCTGACGGCTGGGCGTGGATAAGCCACCAAATGATCGGCTCAACTCACCCTCGGGGTTTTCGATTACAGACGCGTTGAACGAAAAGGGAATTCCCAATTCTGCAGACGGGACAAAAGCCGAACGCGACAAGGCATTCCCCGCCGCTGGATGAACGTACCTGCTAACGTTCTGCACCGCCGGGACGACGCTTTCCGCTAAGATATTCCATGCAGGACCGTAAACATCCCCGGTGCAATCGAAGCGATTCGACGCGAAATCTTGCGAAGTACAGCCTGGTAACGCCAAAGATTCGGGGAGGTATTTAGGGTTCGTAGCCGCAAATAAAGAATCAAAATTAGAAGCCAACAGGTCTGTGCCCGTCACGGTAGCTGGTTGCCTTCTTGCTTCGATCCAGTCCTGACTTGGTATCATCAATACAGCGATGGAAGGACCTGCGATGTTGGCCATGATACATAAAAACATCAGTGACAAAACGAGAGGTATTGCGCCAGCCACTACCGTACGATTCTTGTTCTTCTCTTTTGCATCTGCATCATTCGACATCCTCGTGCTGGCTAGCGGGAACCAAAGATCACTCTTGAATACGGTGATCAAATTGCAGACTTCTATGTGCATCAGGGCGTAGCCGAGCGGCATCCCCTGTTTCCGCGTCGAGATCGAAAACAGGATATTGTATACCAAATTCGCAACCAGGGTAACAAACCAGACTTCCATGGCTTTGGCTGCGAACTGCAGCGCACCCTGAAGGCTGTGTGCATCTCTGTCTGCCTGAGCGGCTTTCCGGAAGGACTTCGATTCTGATGAGCCGTTTGAGTAGTCGATGACCCGACAGCCAGAACCTGGACACCACGCACTCGCTCCGATAACATAGTCGCTTAGGTTGACCACCAGGAGGAAGATGGCGGGACCTAGCCAAACGATTCCGAGCGAGAAATAGATGTACGATTTAAGGCATGGGGCTCGTTTGCGAGCGTACCTTTCCTTTGCCGGAGCTATGTCGCTGGGGGCGACCAGACTGTACTCCGGGTTGGCGGCATTTCTGTGGCCTTTAGTTGAAGTAGGCGAGGTAAACGACATCACGTATGTGTATTTCGTGCATCGCGTGTTGCTTGTTTAAGGCTCGAGAAGGGGCAATGTGAATCGAATCCCGTTGGTTTTGTTTTGCCAGCCTTGCCCATGACGTCTGAGACTGCTGGCTTTTGCCACTCATACAACCCATGCGAGCGATGTGGCGATCATGCCAGTGACAAATAGGATCCCCATACAGTCTCCAGGAAATTTGACATACAGTACTTCAGAGCGATCAACTGAGCATCAACAGAATACAGATAAAAGTACACAATTTATACTTTGGCGGAGGACAATGAACTTCACAATCGAGATTTTGGGCATGGTTCTAATAATAATGGGTACCTACCTACCTACCTACCTACCTTAGGGCGCCTCCCTGGTTTTGAAAAACAGTGTCAAGACGGTGTCGACACCAAAACACGGTGTCAAAATGCAGGCAGGCCTTTGGCGGCATCGTTTTTGACACTGTTTTTTTGCAGATACGGGTCCAAAAATTAAAACGTTATAATTTTTACACGTGTAAAAAATAAAACGTATTAATATTTATAAACGTGTCAAAAAAATACAATAACGCCTAATACACGCGTATTAAGGCGGCGTAAAGGCGCACGATAATATTACACACACTGGGAATTGAACCGGGGGCCCGCAAACTTTTTTTATT
>JANIPN010839247.1:0-10007 GCA_027478595.1 Erythroxylum anguifugum
ACCTTTGCAGCATTAGCTGTTGGCAGAAAAGCAACTCAGAGTGACGTTCAGAAGGGAGGTGGTTCTATGGTGCGCCCACGTAGGCGGTCCCGGGGACGCCGCACAGGTGGTGTGCGGGGGAACGTATGAGCGTGCATCCACCGCCCTCCCGTCCTCCATCCGCCTCCCTGTCGGACCGGGGGGCGATGGCGAGGCATACTGAGGCATCGACGCCTTGAATAGTAGCCGGCGCCCCATTTCATCGGTAGGTCCGGGTCTAGATGAATGAATGCAATGGTGAAAGCAGCAGCCGAGTTCCACCTGCACATGTCATCGGTCCACTCCGGCGGTCGAAGAGTGTGCCGACTGCGGTCAAGGTCGGAAGGATTGATACGGAAATGCCAGTTGGCGTGGCCGCTGACGATGGTGTTCCTAGAGACTCATCGGCAGCCGTGATCTCTGTGTATATTGGGCTGGTAATTTGATTGGTGTCCCCTGATTTCGAAATCCTGGAGGAGTGTGATTTCACAACTTGAAGCGCTTGCCTGGATAGGAGAATGGTCATCCATCACGCGTCGTAGAGCCGGAAGCTCTTATCTGCAGCCTTGTATCTTGCAAGGTATTCGGCGTCTAGACCCCGTAGCCTTGCTCTTTCACTCGGAAAATGGATGCGGGTGGTGGGAACTAACAGCCGCCTTACAGGGTGGCTATGCTCAGAAACTGGGTGGAATGAGGGGGGTTTACTCAAGGGGTGACTTAGAGGGGTTATCACTTCGGAGCGGGATTGTGTAAGAGCACTGAAAGGATACGCTTATCCGATGAACGTCAAAAATACCTCTGATCTAAACTTGTATCAAAAGCCATCAAATATACTCATAAAAAGGCTTACTCACATGTTTCCGAGGGATAGGCCACTTACGATTGTGATTGCTGCACTAATAAGCATACTCCATTTGGTTCGGTAGATGAGTCTAGACTGTCGGGCGATATTTTCCGCGTGCGTCAAGTCCGCCCTCTGGAGCGGACGGGGACGTCCACCTTGGGTCTACAGAAGAGTTCCATCACAGACTTGCATATGTGGCCTCTAGTGTTATTTGAATGGACTCAGGATTATAAGACGCTGAGAAGAATGCAGACTTCTCAAACGAATCACGCCGACGTACAAATCACAGGTAAGCCGAGCTGAAAAGCGGAAGGGAGTGGCTTGCATTTTCGCAAGCCACTCGATGTGCTGGTTTAAAATGGCGCACACTAGTGCCGCATTAGCTAGCGGGATGTGGACGCATGCAGGATGTTGTCGAACACGACCCTTCAGACACACGGGCTTTCCACCTACTGAAGATAGGCCGAAATCGGTTGGGCAGAACAGCATGCGGTCTCCTACTGCTTTGTGAGGTATGAGAAGACGATGGTTCGCTAAGTTGCAAGAAAGCAATATATAAACCGCAATGTTTCCGGCTCTCGGTAGAGCAATTTATCCACCAGTCCAAATTATTCGTTGCTTTCGTTGGATATCCGACTGTGGTACTTACGACCATTCTCGATCATAAGATACAATGGGCGACGGTGAGCTTTAATAAATTACTTTCTTCTGCCGATGCGCTAATCTAGGATGTAGTCACTGTAACATTTGATAGCGGTGCGCATGCTTCAATGTCAACTGATCAAAGTATCACAAGCATTACAATACCAAACGGCGGTGGTACTGTTACGCCTGACGCGCCTTTACTTATAACACAAACTGTCGAAGTCACAGAAATTGTCGTCAATAACGATGAGAAGTGGCCGGCTACAAGTAAAAGCGAGGTGTCAAGCGAGGTCACATTTATTGGTGGCGATCCCGCGGATAATATTATCAGTGTCAAGGAGAATAGTACTGGGAAAGTTATAGCAACTTTCAAGAAGGCGTAAGAGCAGTAATGTTATTAAATGATCTCGTTGCAAGATTCCTTTATACATCATTCATTAAATACTCTGATTTGTCTATTGAAGAGAACCCAAGGATTCTATAGGCAAAGATACTAAATAGAAGACGTTTACCGAATGAAACGGATCACTGTGACGAAGGCACCCCTCTGTGCGGGGGGCTATTACTAACAGAAAGCATCATGATAGGGAGGCAGTATGTATTTTGCCCAGACGCGCACTTCAGCTTTACGACCCAATGGTGGTGGTAGGCAGGGTCTCCAAGGAAATTTTTTAGAAAGGCTGGGTGAGGCTGGCTGTGGCTGGCTGAGGCCGGCTGTGGCTAGCTGAAAAAACAAGTTATGTAGAGAGCACTACTACTAACTATGTTGTTGCCGCCTCACAGACCACGTCGCACTTACAGCCGGGAACTTTCGGGACAACTTGGACCGTCTAGCCAATTTGTGGCGCTGGTCGCGCATGCTAGATTGATTTAGTTTACTGCCGTAGCCGAGTAGAACACAAGATGAGTGCAGCAGGCGAGGGGTTGCCACATGGCTGATGAGGGAAGGTGGGCTCGAGCTGAATAGTCGACAACGCTACCGTTCGCAGACTCGAAGAGTCCTCACAGTTGGGCACCAAAGCCCGAAGGTGGGGTGGATGAATTCGATTCTGTTCTCAACCGACCGTTTTCCATGCTTTGGCTGTGGCCGCGGGGGAACTGGTGGAGTGTCGATCCCTACAGGAGGGCACACATGGACAACTGGAGCTTCGAATGCCCGTTTGAAGGTCAGCAAGTCGATGGTCATGACTGATAGCAGCCGATGGAAGCCAGCTACTGGGCTCGCGATGGCACCGCTTGTTCGCGCGATCATCCGCTCGCATATATCGAGCGCTTGCATGTCCAACCACCTGGGTTCCGGTTGGAACGCGGTTCCGATGCGCGCTAGCCCGCGGACTCCATCAATGCTTCGATCGTCACAGATTCAACTTTCATACCTGCTTCTTCAGGGCTAACCTCTACCCCAGTAAATGTGCTGCCAAGATGGGTGCCATTGATTTGGAAAATGTTAGTTACGGGATACAATGTAAAACTGTTTGGATCGTAATTGTAGATGAGGTTGACACCCGTATGACCTCCACCTGCATTAAGAGCAACGAGAATAGTGTGATCCTCTATGATTTATGTAGTAGTTAGCCAATATGCCCACTTGTACGCAAGGCAATAAACGAATTGATATTGTGGGAATCAACATTGAAGACGAAAGCAAAATTTTAGAAAGTAACAACGGCGGTATCACGAGAGACCAGTATTGGTAGAGTATCACGGGTATAGTAGATATTAACATACTGTATCCTTTGGTGTGGCAAGCAATGATCTTCGGAGTCGGGTATTGTTTTGCCCGACAGAATAATTATTCTCACTAGTTAAATACAATGACTAAGGCGGGAACGCTTACGTTTTCGCATTGTTACTCGGTATGTTTTATTAAAACGGCTTTAGTGCGAAGATCACTGCTTGCCACACCAAGGGATACCAGAGAATCGACTAGCCAACTTGGGTAATTACAGCATGGTCGGTTTTCGCTGTAGAATACCGACGGATCGCATCTTCGTTCCGCACGCGGTCCCCCCGCGATGGCCGTCGATCACCCCACATATGTTCGTGATCGCATGAGCTCGGAATGATGACTCGTGCATGACGACGACGGAGTGAAATCGGCACGCGTGAGAATAGATATATTCCCTCCAGCTGATATACATACCACATCGGCGGTCCGTCGGGTGCATCGGACCGGCACGTGCGCGCCGTGCCCGGCGGACGACCGGTCCGCACCCATGCGCCGACCCGCGGGCGGACGTCGACGACCACGCGCGCGAACCGCGAGCGACGGTCCTGCACGGCGACGGGGGGAGGCATCGCCCGCGTGGAAACCCGTGGTGCCGGCGCACGGCGGCGCGGCGGGCACCGCGGCACGGTGGATCCGACGGCGGATCGGCACGCTCCACCGCACGGTCATCCCGAGCGCGGAAGTTTGGGAGTATTTGTTACGAGCAACTCGCGTGTGTATGTATGGTGGTATAGTCTTATTAATTAATCGTATTGGTCGACTATATACTTTACAATACATAGTTTTCTGGGGTTCTATAGGTCGCCTAAAACGGATCAGAATCATTAGTACTACCCGAACGTTAATATATAATGAGGATTAAAAACGCTTCGTTGAGAGATAAAAACCTTGATCTGTAGTAATTTCAGTGTAATAATACTAGTATCCCGATATAATTCTATTAATACGGTGCGCTCACTCGGACTCGGACTTGGGAGCTTTGGGTAGCTATTGTTTTACCTCGGTGTCCGTCTTAGGGGTTAAAAGGCTCTGGTGGAATCGAATCACCGCCCCCGAAAGGGCTCTCGGGAGTGTTTAACTACTACAATACCGGGTCGTGGTATGATCTTATACAAAGTCCAGAGGTCATCGTGGGGATCACGTCGCGGATCGGAAAATCTCGTTCGAAGCGCGTTTCTCGCTCGTTGATGATGCTTAGCGCAGGACTATAGAAATGCGGATACCGAATGTATCGCTGATCTCACGCGGGACAGACGACGTGCGTCGCCGTGGCGGACGGGCCGTCGCATGTCGGGGCACGACACGCACGCGGCACCCGCACGTCGGACGCGGCCCACGAATCCGGAACGATATCTTTACGGCGAGATGCAGCCGTGAGGAAACTCGTGAATGACCACGTCAGATCCCCGGCGGACACCGGCGCGCCGGTGTCTCGCGCGAACTGCTCACGGAGCGAGCCATGGCTCGGAGTATACTTCTGAACGATCGCCATGAAACTGTCGGCGTACGTCTGGACGGCCGCGGTCAAGGCAGAGTACTCGGCCGATGGAGCATCGTACGTCCCGACGGCGATGCCGCGGGCCACGTCCGTCCAGAATGCGTGCGCGATCGCCGTCACGTCGACGCGGCCGATCTGCTGCCACTGGTACAGCGCATCGTACAGCTGTTCGGCCGCCGCGGCCGTCGTGAGGTACCACGGGTTGCCGCGGCGGTACCGATCCTCGGGATAGCGACCCACGGCGACGCCTGCACCGTGCGCAACGCCGTGGTTGATGCGGTACAGCGATCGGAAGGCGTCCACGACGACTTGGTGGTTGGCGAGCGCGCGGTCGCTGCACGGCTGGAACGTGTGCGGATCGCAGGATGTGGCCGCCGGATCGAACACGTGGATCGACGCGAGGATGGAGCTGGCGTCTTTCCCGCTGCGGGACGTCGCGACATGGACATTGGCAGTGATGTATGCACCGTTCCAGAACGTCTGGAGGAAACACCGGAGCTGCGGCGCCACCGCACACCCGCGACACGCGCGGCCCAGCTGGCGGGCCAGCGTGCCCCCTTCGTGCAGGGCCCGGTGCTGTGCGTGGAGGGCGAAGAACGAGCTGGCGTGCGTGTTCTCCCACAGATCGAACCCGGTCTGGTTCCAATATCGTTCGATGTACGAGAGGTCATTGGAGATAACGGGCCACAGGGAGGCGTTGGCAGCCCCGTGCTGGCCACTGGCGATCAGGTGGCGGGCGTAGGCGATCAGTGCCGTCGCTCGCAGCGCTGGCCCATCGCGTTCCGGCCGTTTGACCCATTCCGCGTCGAAAGCGGTCCCGTCGGCCGCAAAGAGAGCTTCACCCAAGCCTCCCGTCGAGAGGTTTCCGGATCGGTTCGAGACGGTTTGGAGTGTGGCCTGGGCGACGGCATAGTTCTCGATCGTGGATCGCAACGAACGTTCGCCAGCGATGAAGAGATCGATGAGCGCTTTCATGGTCAGAGCAGCGTCCCGCGTCCACGTAAAGACGTAGTAGTCCGGGCTGGCGATCACCAGCCCGGGACCTGCGCCATGCACCTTCGCGCCATCGGGACCGATGTTATCGAGCACCCCCTGCAGCGCCACCGAGCTCTCGTGGGCAATAAAATCATCCAAGGAGACGGTCGCCCGACCGGTCACCGTGTCGGCTCGCGTCGGGACCGCCTCGGTGCTGGCCGACAGAAGGGCGGCCGCAGCGGCGAGATGCAGGAGGTTTCCCATGGCGAGTATGGTGGTGGCCCACATATCGACCAGCGTTCACGGTCGGATGTGGCCCTCCGGTGTTCCGATCGTCGGCTCGTGCGGAGGTCCCGCTCCGGCCGCGATTGATCCGTCAACAATGTCGGTCGGAGGGGATGGTTGTGGTGGTTTCTTCACGCACCATCGAGCGATGCACATTGAACGCCCCATGAGAAGGGATGCGTCTCTTTCGCTTTATACCATCCAACGCAAAGAGGTGCTCGCTCAGAGATGGTCGGTGCCCACGTACGGACACCGTCCATGTGACGTATACCGTCCATGTGGCGGGGAGATGTACTCTGATCACTGGCGGTCGCTCGGTCGATTCCTTCCCGCATGCGTGTCGCGATCCTCGCATTTGCTCGCATTCGCGCGTATTCGCGCGTATTCGGTCGCATTCGGGGACAGGGATCGGGTCGGCTCAGCCACCTACTCGCACGGCCCATCTCATCCTTCCGTATCCCATGCTCTGGCAAAATGTGCCTACACTCTAAACTGCTTTTGGATAAGCATTCTGCCGAATAGCAGTACGGAAACATAATCATTCCCGAGTAGAGCGGCCAATTATGTAGATTATCTGTTCGGGAGTAAGAAATACCGCACCGTAGGCACATTTTGCCAGGCCATAGGATATGGTAGCCTGGCGCGGTTTGGGGTAGGCATGGATGGTGGGGAGCGGATCGGGACGATCGTCAACGTTCGGCGTGGGACGGCGCACCCATCGATCCCATGGGTACGTCTGCACGCTGCGCCGGGGCGTCTCCGCCCGCGAACCGCGATGAGACGTCATCGGGGTGTCGGACGATCGGGTCATCGCCGTCGAGCGGAGTCGACGGTCGCATGGTCGGCGTGCGGCCGAGCGTGGATGTTCGAGGGATGATGGTCGGCGGTCCGGTCGGAGCAGGCAGCCGGCACCGGCGCCGGCAGACGTGGACGCGACCGGACCGCGATCCCATGCGCCACGCACCCGAGCACACATCCGTATGACACGGATTCGACGACGACGTTCGGAGCTTGAAGATAGATATATAGCAAAAACAGGCTTTAATAGTGATATAGTCTAACACATAATAGATATGTACGGAGCGCAATATCCGGACTTCCAAGCTTGTACCAACCGCATGTTCGAGGGTATCGACTACTTCTCTTACTCTGCCCATTGCCACGCGCCACCACACCACACCACACCATGCACGGACCGACCCTCTCTCTCTCTTTCTATTGCCCCTTGCAGCGTGGTCGCTCTCGGTGGTGGTGGTGGCTTTGCGTCTGCGGTAGCGCCAGAGAACGCACGTCCTCCATCCACCACCAGACCTGGACCCAGCACGGAATGGCCGCACCGCTCGCTCCCACGCGTCCACGGACCGGGCACCTCCACCCTACTTCTATGCCGGCACGTGGTACCACACCGATCCAGCGTACCCAGCGGACCGCACCGTCGCCGCGCTCTGCGCCGACGCGACCCCGCGGCGGGCCACGGATGGTCGCGCACGCGTCCGATGCCGGGCGGAGGATTACGTCGCCGCGCGGTGACGATCCCGCGTCGACGTCCTCCATCGGTGGAGTCCCGGGGGACGATCGCGACCGCTAGAAGAAGGGCGGCGGGATGGGGCTGGTGGAGACGACGGCGGCGAGTTGGGTGGGGTAGTCGAGGCGGCGGTCGGCGTCGAGGTCGGCGAGGTTCCAGAAGGATGCAATGAGCTGGCGCACCCAGTCGACGTTGCTGGCGTAGCAGTTGAGGGTGGAAAAGAGGCGCAGGATCTGACGACGCGCCGGGTCGGTGCGGGCTTCGCAGCCGATGATGAAGAGGGGCCAGGGGGCGTCGGCGGGTTTGACGCGGAGAAGAAGAGAGAGAGCGTCGCCGACGAGCCGCTCGTGCACCGGCTCGCCGCCGGCGTACCCGAGGACCGCCCGGTGCAGGTAGATGCGCGCCGCCCGCCGGTACAGCTCGGTGACGGTGGCCCAGGGGTCGTCCGCGACATTGCTTGGACGGCGCAGCTTCGCCTCGATCGCCCGCAGCGCGGGCGGGGACGGGTTGCCCGCGATGATCAGGGCGCAGATGGACACGACCGCCTCGAGGACCGGGGCCGGGCCCATGCTTTTGTCATCACTCTCCCGGATCCGCTGGAGGAAGGGATGCTGCATGCAGATGGCGGCGGACGTGGGGACGGTGGTCCAGTGCACGATGCTGAATCTCCCCAAAACTTCGTGGAACCAGACCCAGTCCGCGATGACCCGGTAGTCGCCGTCCCGGATCTCCCGCCGCATCAACGCACTCGACGCGATGCGCTTGATGCCGCAGAGGTAGACCGCCCAGTCCTTGGAGGTGGCGGACGTGTGGTGGACCTGACCGTCAGCGTTTTCGGGAAGAAGTCGTAGGGACCCACCTCAAACAGACACAGCAGCATGCTCGTCGCGATGTTCTGGAAGGCGACGCGCGTGTTGTCCGAGTGGCGCAGCGAGCGCACCAGCCCCGCGATGGCCTGCGCTTTGTAGGTGACAGCCAGGTCGAACCGCTGCAGGTGCAGCGCCGCCAGCCCCAGCACGGCCTGGTGCACGCCGCGCGACGCCGGCGAGCGATCGACGAACGAAACCTTCAACAGCAGCGGCACCAGGGCCTCCACCCGCACCGACGGAAACAGCTGCGGCCCGTGCGTGATGTCTGGCGTGTGAGTCGCAATCTGGTGGACCCGACGGGAACGTACAGTAGTTGAGGATGGTCGTGTCGTTCGGATCGACCAGGCCGAGGGGAACACTCTTCACAAGCTTCAACGGCTGGCGCACGAATCCTATGGCGTGTGAGCGGAGTCGGTCATCGGCCGCGGCGCGTACGGGCTTTTCCGGTCGATGCGCGACCAAACAGAGACAGATCGTCGACGGACACGTTCACAAAGTCCAGGTCCACCGGATCATCAGCGTCGGGGTCGCTGTACTTGCGGATGGGCGCGACATGCGTCCGCGCCCGATCCTTCGGCCGCGTGCGCGGCCACGACAGGCGCAGCCCGTACCCCAGACACGTGCGCCGGGAACGGTCACAATTGGCGCATGTAGGCGTCCCCAAATCACACCGGATCTTCCGATCTACGCAGCAGTTAACCGTGGCTTCCGTCTTGATTGGCAGGATTACCTCGACACGTCCAACAACCGCGACTCATGGTCGGGGACCGTACGGGGCAGGCGCGATGTGATAGGCCGGACGGCGTGCACGAGGCAAGAATGAGCGAAACCGAAGTGGCTGCATCAACAGATGGCAGACGTCAAAAGGTACAAATAGGGCTTGGGGCCAAGGCGTGGCATGCCTCGGATTTGTCATGCTCCGTCACGGAAGAATAATGTCGTTCTTGACTTAGTGAAGTCGTCGACGGGTACGGCAGTCAGACGCCAGTCCGTTTCGGGTATAGCGTCTCGCACATTCTTGCTGCACCGAAATGGGAAGACGAATCGGGTTCCGACGTGCTTAGTCAGGCATCATCCACATCACACCAGACAGCATATACCGGTCAACAGCCACGAGTACTCTCGAGGTCTGCGTAGCCTCCGTGACCATGCCCATCCACCAAAATACCGGAGAAGGGCTGCATTCGTCCGTCGCGGACCAACCCTCGAGCTCACGTCCGCCGGAACGAGGTCGTGGCGGATAAGAGTGGATCGGGCTTTTCTGAGAGCAACTATCTGCGAGCGGATCGACCGGACGACTATATTATGTGCGATGCCTGCCTCCATCGTGTTGGAGGATTGGTAATGCGTCCATGAGGTGACTGCTTGGCTTCTAGCGGTTTCGACTGGTGATGGATGCCGGCGCGGCGGCGTCGGCGGCGACGTATATAAATGGTCCGACTTTCGGGTAATATGAGAGACCGCAAACGAGACAGACTACAGCGAGACCACCGCATTCTCGCAAACCATCCAGCTTCATCATCAACAAACCATGTCGCCCGACGCGACCATCCCCAAAGGAGCCACCGTCCTGGTGACGGGCGCGAACGGGCTCGTCGGCTCGCACATCGTGCAGCAGC
>JANIPN010839294.1:0-10006 GCA_027478595.1 Erythroxylum anguifugum
GGTTAACCTTATTTATAGGTTCGGTTCATGCGGTTCAGGTCCGGTTATAGGTTCGTGGGTTTTTTTGAACACCCCTACTGATATCTAGTAGATAATGATCCCAATAACATAGGAAAATCTCATCCTAGATTCAGAATAAGATAAATCTGCACCTAAGTAGTTAAGATGTTGCAGATTAGTAGTTAGAATACTGATTATATACTGGATGCATTTTAGTTAGGGTATTAAACTATTAATTCTATACTGGCTGTATTTTTCCATATAAGATGCATCATTCAAGGAATAAATTACAGAACTTGAGTTATAGTTTTCCTATTCAATTCTATCATCATGGTAACAGGGAAGGGGTACTTAGCTTCTGTTTTTTGATCGGCCTTTTTTTGAAGTTCTGGCCAGATAGCAGAACATTACGCATCTCTCACTGGAGCCACCACCGGATGTCCGACTATCAAAATCCTTGCGTGTGAGTCATGCTTGCCATCTAGAGCTTTTAGCTTTCCTTCCACCTGTCGTCATGTCCAGGAGCATGTGGAAGTGTCCTCACCTCCGACCAAGTTGTACGACATTGCATCTTATCCTCCGATCATCTTAAAGACTTGGTTCTTTAAATTGCTGCTGTCCTTATCCTGCAACTGCTATCCCAATTTTTTCTCCTGGTTGTTATCCTCTGGTGTTTTGTTTTTTGAGTTTGTGAATTTGGATTTGTCAAAGTGGGGTTTTCTTGTTAAATCCTGTCAATTGTGCCATCACTTTTGGTTCTCTGTTAGGCCATGAATTTCAAGATAGCCATGGTGGGTTATGGTTCTCCTTATTTAGATGACAGTAATGGAGCGACTTCAGAAGGAGGAAGTAGCATACCTGCACCGATTTCTCTCTCAGAAAAGTCTCTCCAAAAACTGAATGGCAAAGACTACCTTGAATGGTCCCATTCCGTACATTTGGTGATAGATGGCAAGGGAAAGCTTGAATATTTAAAAGGTAAGGTCAAATAATCAGCTACAAACGACCCTCGATATTGACAATGACGCTTGAAAAACTCAATGGTTACTGTATGGTGGATTAATTCTATGGAGCCAGCTATTGGGAAGCATTTCATGTTCATGCCAACAGCTTGTAATGTTTAGGAAGCAGTTTAGGAAGCAGTTTAAGGAAACATATTCAGAAATGGACAACCACTCATCATTATTTAAATTAAATACCAGAATATGGAAAATGCAACAAGGTTAGAGGATTGTAGCAGTACATTATAATGAAATGATGTCTGTACTGTATGGTAGGAATTAGATTTGTTTGATGAAGAAAAATAGGTAAATCCAAGTGACAGTGCTCGGTATAAGAAGAAAGTTGAAAGAGGACACATATTTGTCTTTTTGGCTGGACTGAATGGAGACTTGGATGAAGTTAGAGGCCTTATTTTAGGGAGAAATCCTCTACTAACCATAAGAGAAGTGTTCTAAGAGGTATAGAGAGAAGAGGTAAGAAGACAAGTGATGATGAAGAATGTGACCAGAATAGAGATTGAAGGCTTAGCTCTTGAGACTCGAAGAGCTGACTGCGAAGGAGACAAATATAGTGAAAAATAGAAGCCTTGGTGTAACCATAGGAAAACTTGCTAGAAACTGAACAGAAAACCAACTAATTGGAAAAGGAAACCAAACAATGACACCAATATAGGGGGAGAAGTCAGAACATTCCAAGTGAGCAATTCTGATTCAGGGTTACAATCATCTTCAGAATCTCCTCCTTTCGCTAATGAACAAATAGAACATCGACACCAAAAGTTTAAATCTCAAAATAATCCTAATCCATCATGTTCTTTAGCTCATTTAGGTAAAACTTTCCCTATGTCTTTGGCTTGTACCAACACTAATGGCCCTTGGATATTAGATTCAGGTGCCCTAGATCATATGATTGGTATTCTACCTTTTTTTGTCACATACTCCATATGTAGGAAATCAAAAGGTCAAAATTACTGATGGTTCCTTTGCTTCCATTGCTAAAAAAGGAACAATGTCTATCTCTCCTTTCCTAAAACTCAAAGATGTCTTTTTTATTCCTAACCTATTATATAACCTTTTGTCCGTGAGAGCTTACTCTTAATCATAATTGTCGAATAATTTTCTGGTCTTCTCATTGTGAATTTTAGGATTTAACCTCCTAGAAAATGATTGGGGATGCTGAACAGAATAATGACCTCTTTTTTTTTCACAAAGGATATACCTTTGGAAGGCAAGATCAACAAACTTGTTTCAATTCTATTTCAGTTTCTAGTAATAATAAAGTTATGTTATGGCATTGTCAACTAGGTCGTCCAAGTTTTCACTATTTAAAGAATTTACTTCTGAAGTTATTCATAAATAAAAACCCTTCAATGTTTCAGTATGAGTCTTATAAACTAGAAAAACATCATCATACGTTTTTCCTACCATGACCTTACAAAACTTCACAACCATTTACTATAATCCATAGTGATGTTTTGGGGCCTTCTAGAGTTTCTACAATGTCTGGGAAATGTTGGTTTATTACATTTATTGATGATCACATTATAGTCAATTGGGTTTTTCTCTTAAAAGAAAAATCTGATGTTGAAAGAGACTTCAAAAACTTTTATAATATGATTCAAACACATTTTCAGAGTAGGATTAAAATATTTCAAAGTGAAAATTGGAAAGAATTTTTTAACAATATGATGGGAAATTTTTTTGTTGACAAAGGAATACTTCATCATAGTTCCCGAGAGAAAAAACAAACAGCTTCTTGAAATAGTTAGAGCTTTGAGCCTGCACACTAAGGTTCTTAAATATCTTTGAGGGGAAGCAGTTTTAACAGCCACGTACTTGATAAACAGATTACCTACTCAATTCTTTAACTACAAAACACTAATTTAGGTTTTTATTGAGTATTTTCCAACTACTAGACTCATTGCAGACATTCCACTAAAAATTTTTGGTAGCGTGACTTTTGTTCATAATCATGATTCCAAACTTTCAAAACTAGATCCTAGAGCATAAATTCATATTTTCAGGTTATCCCACTAATCAAAAGGGGTACAAATGTTTTTATCCAATTTAAATAAGGATGTTTGTGTCTATGAATGTTACTTTCTTTGAAGGTACTTCATACTATAATAACTACCATCATCAGGGGAGCAAAATATCAGTAAAGATGAGTTCTTAGATGGTTCGGATCTTAGGTTTGAGATTGTTCAAAGTGATACTTCTCATGATCATTTAGAAAAGACAATACAAAATTATTGGAAATAAATGAAGTAAATATTGACAATGTTGGATTAGTTAATAAACATCCTGTGACAATGCCATCACAAAATGATAATACTGAAAACATAAAGATAGATGAAAAAAGGTACAAAGGTCTTGTAAATTCGAAGGAACGAAAGGCCACCATTCCTTAACATCCTCATGGGTCTAACCAAAGGTTAGATCAAGAAAATCATGATGTTTTCATAAATGTCCATGTTCCTAAAAGTATTCTTGTAAGTGATTCTAAGCTAAACTCTTCTTCTCAAATTGATCTCCCTATAGCTCTCAAGAAAGGTATTAGATCTAATACATAACATCCTCTCTCCAACTTTTTGTCTTACAAAAGTGTTTCACCCATGTATTATACCTTTATTTCATAAGCATCTAGTATTCATATTCCTAACAATATTTAGGAGGTTCTAAAAGTTCTTGAGTAGAAAGAAGCTATTCTTGAAGAGATGAAAGACTTGGAAAAGAATGGAACCTGGGAAGAAGTCGATCTACCAAATGGAAAAAGGTTGTTGAATGTAAATGGGTATTTACTCTAAAATTCAACTATGATGGATCCTTAGAGAGGTAAAAGGCCCGGTTAGTTGTTAAAGACTTTACCTAGACACATGGCATAGATTAGCATGAGACTTTTTCACCATTGGAAAAATTAAACATGATTCGAGTCCTCCTTTCTATTGTTATCTTAATTGGCCTCTAAATAAGTTAGATGTAAAGAATGCTTTCTTGAATATAGATCTAGATGAAGAAGTATATATGGAGCCTCCCCCCTGGATTCTATAAAAAGTTTGGAACCAAGGTATGCAAATTAAAAAAAAATCATTGTTTGGTTTTAAGTAGTCTTCTAGAGTTTGATTCGAAAGATTGACAAAGTTTTATTAAGGCTCAAGGTTATTGTCAAGGACAATCTGATTATAATTTATTCACTAAGAGATCCATCAAAGATAAAATTTTAGTTCTGATTGTCTATGTAGATGATATAATCTCAACTAGAGATGATATAGAATAAATGAGGAAACTTAAGCTAAGTTTAGCCAAGGAGTTCGAAATTAAGGACTTAGGTCAGCTAAGGTATTTTCTTAGAATCGAAGTAGCAATATCAAAAAAGGGAGTAGTGGTTTTCACAACGAAAGTATATTATAGATCTCTTAGCCTTTGTTTGGATCCTTATTTGCACAAGGGAAAGGAAAGGAAATATTGAGGAGAAAAGAATGGAAGAGAAATGTGATTTCCTTTCTCTTGTTTGTTTTCCTAATTTATCAACTGAGGGAATTGAATGGAAGAGAATTTTTTAAGACCTTTATGTCCTTGTTTATAGAACTTGTTTATCTTTACTTGTTAGATTTAATAAGGATACAATGGTAATTTACTTATATTAGGGTTATCTTGTCTTAATTTCCCTTCCTTTCCCACCAATTTTGTAGGAAATATAATTGGTCCAATTTCTCTCCATTCTCTCCATTTCCTTTTGCTTATTTTTGTCCAAACAATGGAAATCAAGAGAAATGTAATTCTCTTCCTTTCTTTTCTCTTCCTTTCTTTCAATCCAAACAAAGGCTTAAGGGAGATTGGAATTAGTGGATGCAAGCTTTCAGACACTCTAGTAGAGTCTAATGTCAAATTTGGAAATGTTAACAATGGAATCCTAATAGATACAGGAAGGTACTAGAGATTGGTAGGGCGACTGATATATTTGTCTCATACACGACCTGATATTGCCTTTGATGTAAGTATGGTTAGTCTATTTTTGCATTCCCTATACAAGGAGCATCTATAAGCCATGTACAGAATCCTTCGATATTTAAAGGAAACTCCCAGAAAAGGTCTTTTTTTCTAAAATGAAAGTAGAGGAGTAGAGGTCTATACTGATGCAGACTGGGCATGATCAACTACTAATAAAAGATCAACGTTTGGATATTGTACATTCCTTTGGGGCAACTTAGTCATATGGAGATGTAAGAACAAATTGTAGTTGCTAGAAGTAGTGCTGAAGCAGAATTAAGATCAATGGCTCAAGGTGTATGTGAAGTTCTATGGCTATAAAGAGTTCTAGAAGATCTTCAAAGTCCAGTAAGCTTTCTTATCAGATTGTATTGTAACAATAAGGCAGTCGTAAGTATTGCCTATAACCTAGTACTTTATGATAGGACAAAACACGTTGATATTGATAACCACTTTAATAAGGAAATAATTGAAGCATGATTAATCTATACTCCATTCATTACAACCATACAAAAAGTTGTAGACATATTAACTAAAGGGTTGTTAAGATAACCATTCGAACGTCAAGTTAGCAAGTTGGGCATGATAGACATTTTTGCACCAACTTAAGGGGGAGTGTTGGTTAGGAAAACTAATTAGGGATGTCAATGGACCAGGCTTAAGCGTAAAACTAATATCTAGTAGATAATGATCCCAATAAAATAGGAAAATCTTATCTTAGATTCAGGATAAGACAAAACAACACCTAAGTAGTTAAGATGTTGTAGATTAGTAGTTAAAATAATAATTATATATTGGATGTATTTTAGTTAGGGTAATTATACATTGGATGTATTTTAGTTAGGGTACTGATTCTATGCTGGGTGTATTTTTCATATTTAAGATGCATCATTCACGAAATAAAATTACAAAACTTGAGTTTTAGTTTTCCTATTCATTCTATCAGTACAGATTATTTGGTTATAAGGAGTTCTTTAAGTAGGATAAGAAACAAATGCGATTGCCTCCTGCTTTCGTAGCCATCATAAATGTTTATTATAGGCTTTTAGGATTTAACTTTTTGATAGATAATTTTGATTCTGACCTTAACCCCTCTTAAGAAAAAATCAACTAAGCTTATGGGATTTCAAGGCCAATGGAGTACCTATTAAACAATGTACAATACCCTCTCACACTGCCTATTTATTAAAGCACTTTGAAGTCTCTCACGAGGTCCTCAAATGCTTCTTTCTTAAACCGTTGACGGATAACCTTTATATATTCACTCCATGTGGGTTCTTCAAGCATTAGTCAATGCCTTGAGAATAACTGAGTTCATTCTGCAATTGTTACAAAGACTTTGCAAGGAACTCCAAGCTCGCACACCAAGTGAGCCAAAGTCTAAGTACGATAGTTGAATTATCGCAATTCAATGCAACCTTTCCAAATCCCTTATTTTTAAGGTGCTTCCCATAAGGGCAAAATAAACCCGCGAAATTCACTAAACCACAATAAAATGGACAATAATAAAAAGAGGAAGATGTATAAAGCTTTATGGCAAAATTGTCAACCTTTATAATCCTCATAATTGATATATATGCTATAAAAGCTCCAACTCTCCTAAATTGAATGAAGCCTTTGCTCAAATGAGCTATTTAAGGCTTTTGGAGACTTGCGGGCAAAAATATAAGAAAGTGGATATGAGGCCACTAAGTCACTAACTTAGTTGGTAGTTGACACCCCTCAACTACTTTAGGCACTACTTTACTAGGTGGTTTATATAACTTACCACTATCCCATTTCTAAGTAAAAGTAACATGTGTAAAATGAAGATAAGGCACCTCATCCATGTTCTTTTCCATGTCCTCCCACTTCTTTGATGATTCAACCCACTAACTTTTCTGCATCACCCATGATCTTCATCCAAAGGTGAAGATCAGCCAAGTTCCGAGTCAATTTGTGCACATCTGACCAACAGGCACTCATGGTCTATCCTGTTCATCCGTGGTCCATCATTGAGCATAATTTCATTCCTAGTCCTACCAAAGACATTTTAGGCAAGTTCAACTCACCCTAGCTAAGCCAACCAATGCCCCATGATCCATCAAAGCTAATTGAAGCTTAAACCATGCTTGATCTTACTTGGTTAATTTACCTTGAGCTTTCGTATGACATCGTCATGCGTGTGATCTAGCTAACCTTTGACTTAAGGCTCGTTTCCAGTTAGCTTTTGGTCTCGTAACCAAGTCTTTTATCACGCTGAAGATTTATACTAATATGCATCAATGCATGTCAACTCATTGCCAATGCTCATTTTTTGTGGTTACTTGCAAGTCTTTACCTTGTTTTGTTATCCTGAGTGTCAAAGGCTTGCCAAGGCTTGCATAATTCCATAATTTAGACTTAGGGATCTAACAACAACCTTACCTTCTATATGAATCCTAATGATTTTAATTTTAATTTTATTTTTTTGAGTTGTCCAATCAAATGTAAAGAATTACTTACACATTAGAGTCATTGAAAGTGGAAAATTTCACCTTGCTTTATTTAGTAGGAGAAGCCTAAATATATGATTTAGTGTGGTTATGTTAGGTGGTATGTTGATGAACAAATCTTATTAGAACATTTTTTGGAGCTTTACCATCTCTTGACCCTGTTTGACTTTAGTATAATTTTATCATATTTGTATTTTCAACATCTTTATTTGTATATCCTTAATTTGATCATATGATGATTCTTCTATCTTTTTCGCACATCTTAAGATCTAGTTCCCTCAACCTTGACTGAATCGTTGAGTTGCAAGAGTGGGAAAAATGTAGTTAGTTGGGACTAATAGAAATTTTGGTCTTTTATTATTATTATTACTACTATTATTATTATTATTGTTGTTGTTGTTGTTATTAATTTTACTATTATTATTATTGGAGTTATTCATCATATTCTCATTCGTTATGGAAAAAAAGGCATTCTTGCTATAACTAAGATTTCTCTTCTTGACACTGCCTACACTACGTACCAAAACACCTTAATTGATACTCTGCTAATAACCCTCAATAATGGAAGTGTCATCCTCACTATTGCCACTGATTCTAATATCATATTGGATGATCCTACTTCGTCTGAACGAATATAAGCCCACATCCAGATTACTCGAGTAGAATAAGATCCTACAACCATTATGACCACTATTCACCATCAAATGATCTATAGATTGCAGAATCATGCTATAGATCTCAATTTTAGCAATTCCACTTTAGATGCCTTGTACATGGTAGCAGATAAAGTGCCACGACCTGGTACCACATCAGGCCCATAACAACTGCTGTATGCCCAAGCTAAGGATACTCACGGTATCCTTAATCCAACTATGCAAGGCTAATTGAATATCTACTCCTTTTTTTTAATCAAAACCAAAACTTGATTCATTGAAACAAAAATCCAGCACTTGTTTTGACATAAAAAAAACCGAAACTAGATTCATTGAAATAAAATTCCAGCATCTTTGTTTTCACAAAACCGAAACTATGACAATACACAAAAGGATACACCAAAACCTTTACCACTCATTTCTTCAATCCATGGCTGCTTCATCTTCATCATTACATCAATTTGTACATTACAAAATCAAAGAAAACAGAAAAATGAAGCCAAGGAGGAAACATGGTGACGATAGATTACCCTCCTTGTTACAAACCAAATGAAAAAATCTTACATGATAATCTAACTTCCATGGACAACCAAAAGAGCATTACATACACCATATATATTTCAATCAAATAAAAATGTGCAGCATACAAAATGATTGCCAACCCATGCAATAACCATATAGGAACAGAAATCATACATTAGAAAACTGGCTTTGATACCAATTGTTAGATCGAAAAATAAAAACATGCAATATTTGGTTAAACGGTGGATCTCAAAAACTTTTTTAGAAATCATAACGCAGTGGAAGCATGATAACCAAATCAACATGTCAATCCACACATGATACAGTATATGGAAAATAATTATCAAAAGAACAAGATGAAGATAATATTACCGACTCCTTCGCGACAGCTTTAACTCCTCGTTGCGCTATCCTATCCTTGGCAATATACCCTCTCCTAAGTGATGTATCCTCTTCTTCTTGTTATTGTTTTCTCTTCTCGATATTATATCCTCGACCAATCCGATCTACCACTTGTTTTTCTTAGACAACTTGGTTAACAATATCCTTTGGTGGGAAAGGAGAAGAAAACTTTGGAGGAGAATTTTCTTAGAAGAAAGAAGACAAAGAATGAGACACTCTCATGCAATTTTTGTTTTTTTCATGCAAGATATGAGAGAGAGTGATAAAAATGTAAGAACCCCTTCTTACACTCTCACAATTTCGGTTAACATCAAAGGAAAGAAGAGTTTTCCATCCAATGCATCACTTCTTTATTTAATCAATCATAAAGAAGCCATTAAATGAGACCCTTATCATTTGTCTTTAAGATGACTATATGAAAATTAACCTAAATCAGACCTATCAATTTCATTTTTGATGATGAAAGAAGGAAGATGGTCCATCCAATGTACATTTTTCTTCTTTAATTCAATGAATGCTAATAAGTTACATGTTATCATTATATCATTAAAAGATAACCATTAAACCATTTAATGGTAAGATCATTACTCCATTTAATGGTGATAATGCATGATAAATACCATCTTTATTTAGCAATTCAATGCCAAGTGTGCAGCTGCACATTCAGTCCTAATGAAAAACAAAATTGTACTTTACTTTCTTAAAAAATTTATTTTAATTTAATTAATCAAATTAAACCAAAGCTTTATCAAAAAAAAAAAGCCTAGCCCATTTCTAAATGTACATTTGGGCTTCTAATTAACCATTAATTAGAGCAAGCCCAATATTCATTTATGAGCTTTAAAACCTCCATTTACATTTCTTACTTTGCTTGATAACCTTCCTTGAAGCCAAGTGGGGAATCTTATTGGACTTAGATAATTCAAGGTCCACTAAGCCCAGAATTATTTTAATCTCATTCGAA
>JANIPN010839317.1:0-10005 GCA_027478595.1 Erythroxylum anguifugum
CTGGTCCGAGCCACGCGCTCACATTCGCAGCTTTGCTATAGATCTGGGCCATCAAGCTGAGCTGTTGATTCTTTTCAGAGGTATCTTTCTGGTTAATGCAAATTGCATCGGCCCATAAGATTACAGGCGTGTTGCAGAATACACTCAACGCATCTCGAAGATTGATAGTGACAGAAATAGCCTTGCCGTTGCAGACGAGAGATGTAGTTGTCCTGGCATCTCCCCACGGGTATGAAAGTGCAATGTACTCCGGAACTGACGAGATGTCTGCAACCACCAGGCTACAGGAGATGTGATCCGATGCATCAGCGGTGATTGACTTGATGAGCCGTATCGAAGTAGAGCTTGGCAGAGGCTGATATTCGTACTGCTCCATCCTAGCAATATAGATACTGAAAAAGGACGCAAATGATGCTTCATTTAGCAAGACTTGTATGAGTTCACTACGACTTCGTGCGTGTGCAGAAACAGGACTAGTCAAAAAGAGGCGAAGTATCAGCTCTACCTTCCATTCGCCTCTCATCAAGAACAAGGTGATGCACTGTTGAAGGGAAAAGGCGTGCGTGCGCAAGGCGAGACGACGCATATTTTACCGAAATCTAGAGAGGCAGGTGCTCGGGGGCCGGTGCAAATTTTACCCGCAGAAGAGGGCAGGTCGCATGTAGAATTCCTCGTCGGCATGAGATCAGGCAGAGAGTGCGACTCTACTTCGATCCACCCATAAGTACAATAACACTTCTAGGCGATGAAATCCAGCCTAGCAATCAGTCGGAAGCGCAGTTGTTGCAGAAGCAGTTCCGCCCGCTCTATCGGTCATGTGATTGATTCGGTACATCACTCGATGGTTGCCCACTACTGGGGCAGCATGGGGACCACCCGGGGACACGGTAAACCTACTCATCTTTCCCCGGGCAAGCTCTGATCTTATAGTTGTAAAATAGCGGGCCTGGCGGGCGATGTGTGCCTGCCCCCTTGCCACTTGGGTACTTACACCGCCCGTGGATATTTCCAAAACCAACGCAAGCTTGAGAGCCGCCCCTAGGCCCACCATGCCTTCCTACTACACCATTCGGAACGAATTATGCCTCCGTTTAAGCCTTGCCCTCTACATATGTACGGAAGGGCTCCTCTTTCCAAATCAACCTCTGCTTGTCAACCCTTTGCAACCCGATAACAAAGAAGATGGATGGCCTAGACGTCGCCGTATCTACCCAAGCGCTCCTCCAGGTCGCTAAGGAGACCGCACAGTTATTCAACACACAGAGGTCGGCAACCAAAACTCTCGGATATCGAGGCCAAGCTCGAATTATTCGAGGGTCACGCTCATCTCCTTTACAAGAGCCTCGGAATGAACTATACTCAGGGTCTGTCCTTCTCCAAACTCATCGGCCAGTACAAGCCGTTGAAAAGTGCGAGAAAGGGGGCCTTATTTGAAGCGGTCAAACTCGCGGTCCTATGAGCAGCCCGCGCGCGCAAGCCCTTGCCTCGTTGCCTACAACCCCCTCCTACCCCTAATACGGACAAAGAAAGCTTTGACTTGCTGCGAGATGAAATTTGATTTTGACTCCTCGAGCTGTTCGCACATCACACAACCTTGATCAGAATCAGCCCACCGACGTACGATCGGGAGACCACTCCCTACTTCTCGCTTTCATCTCTCGCTGCCTCCGCCGCTATGAAACTGGTCGTTGGCGGCACAACTGGTTTCGTCGCCAAGCAGGTGATTCTACAAGCACTGTCTCACACGGCTGTCAGCTCCATCGTCGCGATCGGTCGGCGGACGCCCGACAACCTGCCCCAGGATGCCAAGCTCAAGCAGGTCATCTGTGGAGACTTCACGGACTGGCCCGAGGACGTGAAGGCGGAGGTTGCCGGGGCCGATGCGTGTATCTGGTGAGATGCGCTCTCGACCGATGGAGCTGCAGCCACTAGTTCCTCGGGCTGACAGGTGTTTACAGGACGATCGCTGTGACGCTCTCGAAGATGAAGACCGTGACGTGGGACCGACACCACAAGCTCCGCGATGCCGGGCTCCTTCTACCATCTACTGCGCGCGCCGACGCATCTCGCCACCCTGCGCGCGGAGCTGGACGCAGCTCACATGGCACGGCCACGCGTGTTGAAATGGACGACCTGCGGTGCGTGTATGCGCGTGACCACCGGCTTCACGCCACCATGCTTGACGGATGGTCTGTTGCAGCTTTTCGTGTCTTGCGGGCTGCGCGATGGGCGAGACCGTGTCTCGCTCCTCGCCGGGTTCCGTCAACAGTGTCTGATGGCGGCTGCCGTGTGGGATCGGATGGGTGGTGGCGATGCTGGCCGCCTCGCATAGAAGGTCGATCCATGCTACCGGGTTTACGACCCCGAAAGTAACCACGAGCAGGAACAACCCTACCGTTAGAGCACGTGCCCTCGTTCGACCCAATCTAGAACCTCGTCGACTCGTGCATGCAGCCTGTGGCGCCCGCCAGTGCAATTGCCAGCAGCTCGAATCGGGACAGTAACTCCGGTACCGCCTCACCAAATCCTTGCCTTTTGTGGCGTACTGGTGCAGAAACCTGGTACCACCTGTCTGGAGAGGCTTGGTAGGGTCAGCCGCGGCTGAAACTTGACGATAAGCCTCAAAGCTTGCGGTTGGCTGGTGGGGTTAACCCGGGAGGCAGGCCTTCCCGCAGAAATGCTGATACGGCAGTGGCTAGCTGAATAGAAGCAACAAAGCCTAGACTCTGGCTCCCGGACTTAAGTAAATGCAACGACCTGAGAGAAGCATAAATGCCATTTGGAGCTTCTCCTCGAGGCTTCGATGTCATTGGCATTCGCTGATTTGCGCGTCTCTACAAGCTCTACATAACTCCCCAGATCATTGCGCCGACCATATCTTCCATACCGTTTATATTTTTGCCTGGTGATTTACATCCGGTATCTCTGTACACCCCTCTTCAAGATGTCTACTGGCAACTCGAACACGGCAGGCGCTGTGGCCAGCGTTAACGGTAACGAGGTAGATCTGTCTCCTGCGACAGAGAACACAGCCTTGCCAGATGCAAGTGGCACCGAGTGGATCGTTGTCAAGTTCGATCGCTTCGTGGATTACAACTACAAACAAGAGTTAATGCAGCAACACTTGGAAGTTCACGAACATCTGGGCGACTACTCGTACTTGTGTAAATATATACCAGATGACTTGAGACCAATTGCCAATATGGCACCTGTGTCGCATGTTGCACTGTACCCTGACAGCGCAGTGCCGCAGGCTGGTATCACTCACGATGCAGCCCCTGGTCCTGTACCACCGGGCAGTGAAAGCACCTTTGCCAGCAGTGCTAAGATACCGCTTGTGATTGAACTGCAGCCAAACCCAGCCCAGAGCGCTGCACAGGTCCTGGAGCAGATCCAGAGACTATATGGCGCAGAGAATTTGGACAGCGAAGTTTCTGGCAGTACCATTCGAGTCAACTTGGATCCGACCCACATTTCTGACGTTGCCAAAATCGACAGTGTTCGCACGATTGCCAACATCTTGGAAAGAGTGCCATTCACTGTCCACCAGCGAAGCGTCATGAATTTCACAACCACTACAGCTAGCAACACTTGGAAGGGCAACGGAGAAATAGTCCATATTGCGGATACCGGCTTTGACCTTGGCAAGACCGATGATGTACCTGCTGCCTTCACCGGAAGAGTGCTTGCGGCAGCAACTGCAGTCGGCGTGCCCAGTGCCGCAGATTCTGAAGGCCATGGTACACATGTAGCTGGATCTGTGCTCGGGAATCTCAGTCGGTCCCTCACCACAGGCACCCCACCTACTCCAGTTGCGGCAGATATGTCCAATATTGAGGGCACGGCACCAGGGTCAAAACTGGTCTCGATTGCTATCTTTGGTGCCCGATCATGGCCTTCAACCAGAAGCTTCCTGACACAGCAAGTCCCTAATTGTGGGAAACCAGTCATTGTGAACAATTCTTGGGGAAATAGCTACTGCGAGGAAAATGCCGATGATGTGATCACAAAGTGGTCTCAAAATCCATATACTCCAGGCACTGGCAAGATTGTCGACGATGTCATGTACAAGGACCCACAGGTTTGCCTTGTCTTCGCCGCTGGTAACGATGGTACGAAGAAGGACAGTGCTGGTAGACAGCAGCAAATTGGGGATTACGCTTCCGCCAAAAATTGTATCACCGTTGGTGCCAGCCTTTCAGATCGCCCAATCGATGATGATAGCAAATACACAGCTCCACCGGGTGGAAAGATCCACAATACCCATGAGATGGCTTATTTCAGTAGCATTGGACCGACCAGCTTTGGTTGTATGAAGCCTGATGTGGTTGCCCCAGGAAGCGTAATTCTCTCAGCTCGGAGCCGGTCGATTGCGGCTGATGAACTACAGGAGTGCCTCAAGGAGTACGGCACTCCTTCTAACAGCGATCTACTATTTATGAGTGGCACCTCAATGTCAACCCCGGCAGTCACAGGCTGCGTTGCTGTCCTCCGCGGTGCATTCCGCTCACAGTATCCGGGTGTGACGCCAACGGGGGCCCTCCTCAAAGCATTGATTGTGCATGGTGCAGTCGATGGAGCCGGTACCAAATTCAAATACTATTCACAGACTCAAGAGCAGTATGCGAATCGACAACGGAATGATTTGAAGGAATACACAATGACTCCTGCACCTAATCCGTTCCAAGGCTATGGGCTCGTGAATATCAACAACTCGCTCGTTCCTATCACTGGAGCTATAAATGGCCAGCGAGGGTTCGTCGACAGCTCGTTAGCTACTGGGGTGCATACTGTCCATACGATGACGATTCCGAACTCTGCCAACCGCGTCACAGTTACTCTGGCATATACCGACCCAGCTGGTGAGGCGCTTCAGAACCAGATTGCTTTATCAGTGAAGCTATCGAATAACTTTGTTCTCAACCCATTACCCCCTACGGATCCGATGGGCCGCACGATAACCTGGAAGCCGTCCAATGTTGCCAAAATTGTCCACGCCCACCCGATTGCTGGTGCAGCGAATATTATCTTGAACATCCAAACTATGGAGCCTAGTGCGAGGTTTGCAGTAGTATGGACGGTTACATGAACCGCCAAACTTCGTTCCGGATAAGCGAGCTTTAAAGGACGCTTTCTTCAAGGAATGTGGCCGTCCATGGAAAATCGGCCTGTGATGCACTTTGTCCAACATCTAACTTAGCCTGTCTTTAAAACTACCTAGCTATTCGTACCTCAAGTTGCGCCAGATATTTTCTAAAGTATTTCGGATCAATATTATCTATTCTTTCATTACGTCCCGTCCCGGTGACTCAGACGACTCCCACGGAAACGAGTACATAAGCTCCTTCCTTCCAGCTTAGAAGAAGCAGAGCAAGGAAATCATCGGCTGAGGAGAGATGCAAAGGCATCAGCGCGATCAGTTATGAGCAGCATTTTCGTTGAGCAATATATATTTTCCAGTGCACAAAAAAAGTTTGTGCAAACAATGCATATATAGCACCGAGACATCTCGCCTTTAACCCCTTCAGGCTTAGGTATCAAGTTCCTCAAGCAGCGTATCCTTGGGGTTGTACCTCAGAAGGCCAAGACTGTTATATTACGAGGTAATCTTGAAAAAGCGGGGGAACTGGGAGGTGATTGCGGAGCTGCCGGTGAACATGGGACATCTCCCAGATACGGGCTTCCCTGCTCTTCGCAAATAAGTCGCATAGCCATTTCAGTGTCTCATTGAGTCTATCTTTAATGCTTGCTTTGTATGAGATGGAAACTACTGTGTTCCACGCACATCTAATATCAGAAATACTTTATCGAAGTACAGTGAGGTATTCATCTAACCTCTAATTGTCAGAGCAGGAATGCAACCAAGAGAGAGGAAGTAGAAATCCGATTGAAAGTGCATCTTCGTTCTCATCTGAATATTAGAAGGAGACTCGTTATATTGCGGACGATATCTTTGTTCTAAGCATCCAACTATCCCATACAACCTCATTAACCCCCCATGTATAGGACCCTCAGCATGCCCCTGCCATAAAGCTCACCTGAGCATCTTTAGTTATCGAGCCTTCAAGGTGTGACGCTATCTATTCCTAGATTAGTAACTTCGATCAAAACTCATCTAGCTCGGCTTTCAGAGACTAGTCCTCTGAGAGCCAGGCTAATGAGTAGTTCGCCTTGGAGGTGTCGGAGGCGCCAAATAGTGCGATAGAAATCTTCACTCTTCTCCCTTCATCCTCTCCTAGGTTATCAATGGTTGCATCTTCCCAGTAGACTTTCTGGACGGTCCCCAATCCAACAGAAATTATAGGTTTTCCCATTTCGGTTTCGCCCGGAGGGCATTCAGGGTACATGTTGACTTCATTCGCCTTCTGTGTGACTATGTCCCTAATTTGCAGTTCTTGCCCCGGTGCAGCATTCTTCGGCTTGTATGCCTGCAGTGTTACTGATAGCTTTAGTTCGAATTGTAACAGTTCACCTGCAGCATCGTTATAGACGAGAGTTACGTAGAACTTCTTGTGAGAATCTCCGAGGCGGAAGAATCGATCCGGTGGTCGCCGATCGGCCGGGCTTACAGCTCTGACACCAGTGGTATCCTGATAATGGCCCGTGGATTGTGTCTCTGGCGGCTCATCGCTGGTTTGGCTTGTGATGTGCCTGAGAGAACGGTCATAGTTAACCAGACCATGGCCCTGGATGCAGTCGGGCGGATTTCCTAGCTGCAATTTTGGTTGTAAGTTGCCATCCTTGCCCACGTACCAAAACGAACCACCTTTGCAGCTGATCGCACCGTTGATCAAAATTGCTCTAAGCGTTGGCCCATGAAATGACGATAGCTTTCTGCTTATGATGGCTTCTTTCAGACACGCTGCAATTCCCGAAACAAGCGGAGCTGCCATCGAGGTGCCAGACTTGTATTCTATTGCAGAGGAGGGATTGGCGGAGTTAAGTTTCAAAGACGCAATCACTTTGTCTTTATCTTTATCGTCCATTTTCCCCACTCGGTATGCATCAAATTTCTGGAGGAATTCTTTCTTCTTGCCACGGACAGTGCTTAAAATCCCCACACCAGGGGCCACAATGTCTGGTTTGAGGAAACCAGTATGAGTGGGGCCTTTGCTACTGAAGGCGGCAACACTCTTTCCAGTTTCGTGACCGAACACAAGGTTGACTCCCGAGTTCGCGGCATATTTCAACACTTTCTCGTTGTGCATAATGTGATCCCCGCACCAACTGGTATCGTAATCCCTCTCCGTATTCGCTTTTACCATGTTTCGAGTTGACCACGATGCACCAACCGTCAGCACGTTCTTGGATGAAGCATGGCCACCAATTTGTCGATTCAGTTGCTGAGTTTTCCTCCCTCTCGCGTAATTCCATTTGCAAAGTTCATCTCCGTCATTGCCCGCCGCAAACACGATTAAAGCCTCGTTATGGCTGAACGTCCATCTATCGGTTTCCGCACCGTGAGGCTTGTACGGAATCCCAACGGGCTCACCCGCGACACCCCTATCCCAAGAATTGTTTTGGATGGTGATTGGTTTAGTCCCTTTTGGAACGAGCGGAACCAGAGGGGGTGCGACCAGTTCGTGGGCGTATAAGAATTCATTCGCAATGGCTGTGAATGAGTCTTGTTTCATTGCTTGCACAAAAATCTTCGCTGCGGGAGCACTGCCCATAGACACATCCGCATCTTCCAATCCCCGCTCCTTTGAATAATGAACTCCCAAGACACAGCCTGCCACATGAGTACCATGACTGTAACGACTGGGATTCTTCTCCTTTCTCTCGTCATCATCAGCAAGCGATACGGTCACCTCTCCCAATCTTGACTCGTTTCGTCTATTGACGACCCGACTCTTCCCGTGGACATCTTTGAAGGCTTCATTTACACCTTTACCATCTTTAACGATCCAGTCGCCGTCCTCGTCCACGGTCCAGTTACCTTCATCGAGTCCTGTATCGCTCACCGCAACGATCTGGCCAGCGCCCTGGAATTCTTGATCAGGGGCGTGAAACATTTGCTCTGTCCAACGGGCAGGAGGGAGATCGAGAATGGTTCGGGCTTTAACGGTAAGAGGTTGGATGTTGAGCGCAGGGTGAACCGACAAGACGCAGTCAATCGCGGCAAGGTCCGGGAGGTTCCGAGGCGGCATCCACAGACGCAACGTTTCCGTGCTAGATGTAAGCTTCTGGAGGCTCGAGGTATCCGATACTCGTTGCTGCAACTTGGCAAACACGTCGTCTCCATGTTCAGCCGTATCTTCATGGAGGAGAACTTCTACCATGACAAGTGGTTCGTCTTCCAGGATTCAATTAGCAGCCTGTCTTCATGCCGCACTCGGACGCTTCGCCTGCCCCCAGAGTCACACACGACGTACCTTCATGAGGACCCGAGTCCTTTGTCTGCACCGAAGGCACCGAGTCAAAACCATCATCCACTTTGAGATCTGAATGAACGACCCAATCGGGGTGGTAGATGTAAGCACGCTTTACAAACGGGAGCTTGCGCAAAACCCCGAGATCCGCGGGCTCGTACTTGCAGAGATAGGTAGGATGTTCGTCGTTGGCTACCAAGGTTTGCACGCTTACTCCCAAATTCGTCAATTCGAGTCTTTCGTGACTTTGAAGGATAGTCTCAGCCTCAAGGAGAATAAAACGCGTTTTAGAAGCATCTTGGGAAAGAATATTCGAGCCATGCTCTTCGGCATCGATGGTGTTGCCGTGGAGCGTTAATGGAGTCATCTTTGCCAGGCTAATCGCTACCTTTACCTTAGATGCAGAACACCCCGAAGTCTCTACTTGTTGTCTCACTGTTATCACTATTGAAGTTTGAAGTTCTCCTGCTGCTGTCTTGACGGTGTTCGATGAAGAGTGTATGCTGCTCTCCTCCTCACAAAATGGAGACCGGAACGGCCCTCCCACGGTGCGCTTCCGTTCGGCCGGGTCCGTCCTGTCCAATCGCTTCAGATTTCGTGTTATTTTTGACTTGGTGACTGTAATATATTACCAGGTGTAATCTTGTATCATATTGGAAAGGGCGGGTGATGATGCTGCAACCATCCAATTCCCCATTTCTGATTTGTGGAAGGCCCTCTCGAAGATATTCTGTCACCTCTACGGAGCAGCTCCCTTATCGCACATCTCAGCATCTAGAATCTACTAACGGCAAGGTCATCATTATCATAGGCGCTAGAGGAAGTCTAAGTACGGTATGCCGGCGTTTTCTATGGTGTGCGTAGACCACCATAGAGACATGGCAGGCCCACGATGTATTGCTTTATTATATAGATGTGTAAGCTTGGAAATCATGTGCTCGGTCCTATTTATTAATCCAGAATGGGACCTGTGCCATGGAGGCCTATGGTAGGGTAAGGTTGGAATTGGGTTAGGACAGAGTTAGGGGTCGGAGTGGAATAGGGAGCCGAAGAGAATATATATATATAAAGGAATTTAGAGTAGGTTTAGTAGAGTTAATAATAGATCGTGGGGGACTGAGAGATTGAACCCACCATTTCTAGCGACAGAGATACCTCAAATCGTAGGACTTAATCGCAAGGTTGACATTGTCATATACACCTGATCTATCCAAACTCGTTGATCATGGTCTGGTTGTCGGATAGCTTCCATAGCTGAGAAGACGGACGCTGTAATCTCGAGTGTACGGCCGTCGATCCACATGGATTTCGGCTTATTTGCATCACCCTAGCAGTATGCCCGAGCACTGTACACTCCGACATTCTCCATATTCATATATAGAAGCTGAAACTTTTCATATGACTAAAAAATTGCGAAGTAGGCTTATTCACTGCGTCCACCCCTTCAAATTGTATACCCGTAACTCCCCGGTCCTGTAAGCTCATTATATAATTCATTCTCGCAAATCAGCACGTTGAAATAAGCAATTGCTTCCATAAGAAATGTCATATGAATCTATAGTGTACAAAGTATCGCAATGTAGAGGGCGTAGTATCTAATCGACTCCATGGACGGCCGACTAGCTCGAGATAT
>JANIPN010839353.1:0-10000 GCA_027478595.1 Erythroxylum anguifugum
GATGCCCGCCCCTCCCAGGACCAGCGGCTTCCTTGCCTCGATCTTCGCCCGTAGCCGGCTGAGCGTTGCGTCGCGCGTGAAGGGCATCGTCTTGGCCTCCGGTCAGGGGATGAGAACCAGGGAGCCGGCGGTGCGGCGGGCTTCGGGCGCGGCGCGAAGGGAAGGAGGTCGCCCACGGTCAGCGCTCCCCCGCCTCGGCCTCGGTGTGCCCGCGGCGGCGGAACTCCAGGTACGTGTCGGTCAGGTGGCTCGGCCCGCTCTCGCCCCAGTCGCTGGCGCTGTTGACGTAGATCCTGTCGCGGCCGAAGGTTTCCAGGGCGTCCACGGCGCGGGCGGGCGTCATCTTGGTGACCGGGTAGACGGTCAACCCGGCCCAGAAGCCGGCGTCGCGGGCCATCCGCAGTGTGTGCTCTTCACAGTGGTCGATCAGCACGCGCTCGGGCTTGATCCGCGGGTCGTTCTTCAGGACCGAAACGATGATCCCGGTGCCCTTGTGCTTGTCGGCCAGATGCGGCGTATGGATCAGGATGAGCTGGTCGTGGCGGGCGGCGAGGTCGACTTGCTCCTCGAAGATCGTGATCTCGTTGCGCGTGTTCTTGTTCAGGCCGATCTCGCCGACGCCCTGGACGAACAGGTCCCCGCGGCCACAGCCGAGTACGGGCTGCGCCCGGTCGCCGACTACCGCGCCGAGTGGGCGCACCCGTTCCGGTGGGACTCCGCGGAGACGATCTACGTCAAGCGCATGCTGCAGACCGCGCTGCCCGCGCAGCTCCGGGTCGAGATCGCTCACCGGCTGTTCGAACGCTTCGTCGGGGTGGACGAGGCCACCTTCGCGCACGAGCAGTACCTGACCGAGGACCAAGCGCGGGTGATGGTCGCGAACGGCATGTACTTCGGTTCGCACGGTGCGACGCACCAGTGGCTCAACCGCATCGACCGGCCGATGCTCGAGCGCGAGATCGACACGTCGCTGCAGTTCCTGTCCGGAATCGGCATGCCCGTCGAGGATCACTGGGTCATGTGCTACCCCTTCGGCGCGCACGACCCCGAGGTCGTCGAGATCCTGCGCGAGCGCAACTGCACCGTCGGGCTCACGACCGAGGTCGCCACCGCGGTGCTCGGCGCCGGCGGGCTCGTCGAGTTCGTCCCCCGCATCACCGCCCTGGTGGAGGAGATGGGCCGCGTGCGGCAGGTCGACCTCGACGCGCACGGGCGCTGGATCGACCAGGTGGCGGCGCAGGTGGAGCGCGAGGAGGGCGCGCGCGAGCGGGAGCGCGAGCGCGAGCAGGACGGGAGGGAGGGAGGGAATGAGTGAGTGAGTGAGTGAGACTCGGCGCGAACGAAATCAGTGCGTTTTTCCTCAGTGATGATATGTGGCATTGCATGCATGAACCGGCGAGACATGGCGCGCGAATTGAGGCGAACGGTGTACGTTTATGGTTGTGTGGGCTGGCGTCTGGGATTTCTTTCTTTTTCTCCTTTTTCCTTGCGCCGGGAACGCCCCTCGGACCTTCATTGCGATGGTCCAGGCGAATGTGCTTTCCGCGTGCGTTTGTATCATGACTGTACATGTATGAATAGCCGGCTATTGCTGCCGGAAGGAAAAGTGAAGCGGACCTTGTTCATTCGGGCATATACATATATAGATTGGACCTGCGTTACGAATCCTACACGTATCCCTTTTACATGCTTTGCCTGTCAGTCGTGCATACTTGTCCGTAGCTCGCTTGCGCTCTTGGCTTTATTTCTTCGGTTTCTTTTCGCACACCGTGACCCACGGCATATATACGCCACCCAGGAATAGACGGCCCGTCTTGGAGTCATGCACGACCGATGTGACGCCCATGGCCTTCTCGGCGTCGCGATCCTCGAGGACTTTCGTGACATCGTAATGGAACACTTCCTTGCCGTCATCGTCCTTGGTCGGCTGGATCCGTGTGATCTTGTGGATCGTCACGGGTGACTGGGAATTGGACGGATCGTCGAAACCATTCAAGAGCATGCTCACCTTGGGGAATCCAGCGGCCCAGACCACACCGTCAGCATCCGTGTCCAGATTGTCCAGAGGCATCTTCAATTCTGCGATCGCTACCTGGCGCAAGCGCCGCGCCTGCGTCCCGGTGCCGAAGTCGGGTGGGTCTAGCCGAAACACGCGCACCCCGCCGTCGATAGACGATGGTACGTAGTACAGTCCGTCGACGTGGTTCTTGGTCATGCCGTTGGGGATCTTGAGGTTTTCTTCCGTCGCAATGTGACACTGCCGCAGGCCGCAGAAAGCGAGCGAGCCGCGGGGGTAGAGGGGTTCGAGTTGGCGGATCCAGTCGACTAATGAATCAAGGTAATCAGTAAGATGTAGAGGATGAGAAGGGGAAATGGGTGGGCAAGGCAAGAACGTACTTCTCTTTCCATGGTCGTTGCTCATGACAAAGCCTCCCTCCCCTGTCGCTGCTACGCGATTCGGCGTCCTGATGACATCCGGGTTGACATAAGTGCGTTTGTGCTTCAACACGGTCGTGCCCCGTTCCAGCTCGAACACTTCAACGGTCGAATTAGCACCGAGTGTGTGGGAGTCCAGTGGCTTCCGCTTCGCATCAACGGGCGGTCGGTGGTTGATGATGAAGAACCGCAGCGTCTGCTCAGCGGCTGTGACGGGCTCGAGATCGAATCCGTGCAGGTCAATCTCGCTGTCTTTAATGGCGCCCTTGTAGCCTTTCAACGTGAGTTTGGTCGGTGAATAGTCCTTCTTCGTCCCGGGGTTGTCAATATCCATGACGACCATAGCATCCTGGCCAATACGCCCGCTTGCATTGACTCGATCCACTCTGCAGGATCGGTCGAAGTCAGCTTGGAGACTTTCGGTGGAGGGGACCCTTGGCTTGTATCGGGTGGTCACTTGTAGGATGGGGATCAACGTACGCAGGCGTCCATGCCGTTCGACCTTTGGAGGTTGCGCAAGCAAGGTAGAGTCGGCGTCCCCCCTCATCCAGGCGTAGATCCTCGCAAGCCTGCAGGAGAGGATGCTCAATCTTCCGGCATGAGTACGGGAAGTCAGAGATAGGCTGTACCTCCCGACCGACTCCGAAACTGACGAAGACGAGCGGCGCCAGGTACAATTGGAAGATGGCACCGAAGATAATCACGGCGCCAGCGCCGATAGTCAATATGGACGGCATCGGTGCTGAGGAGATCTATGATGATGATGATAATAATAATAATAATAATGTACACGAGGTTCAATCAGTTGCAGTTGGTAAGGGCCTGTATCGTGATTACTGACCTTATAAACATGCATGCACTGTGCCCCATAACCACAGGTGAGTCCACCAACCTGAGTCCCAGCTGGAACCCCAAGTTCCTTGGCTCCCCCCCACCTTCCCCAAAAGCTCCCAAGGTCCGCATCTGATATCATGCCGCATTCCGGGAAAGAGGCCCCCACCGAGCGGACCGAGCTGCCATCCTCGGCATCTTTTTAGTTCACCGGCTAGCAGGTTTTGCAGGGAATAGGATAGGATAGGAAGTGAAGCTATGAAGTGAAGCTATAGACATGGGACAATCTTGTCTTTCATTCTCTCCTAGATACTACTTACCAACGCTACTACAGAAATATATATTATCACGCAATTGCGCCGCACCAACGCAGGTGTTTCCTCTTATTTGAGCCATTCTTCAGGCCTTGCCCGGTAGCAGTGCGGCCTCGACGGCGGGTTGCGTCTTCTTCCAGGCGTCCAACGTCTCCACGCCCTCCGTCATCCAGCGCTTGAAGTTGGGGTACTTGTCGAGTGGCAGCTTGCTGGCTTCCCACAGGTGCATGGGCGAGGCGACGGCGATGTCGGCGATGGTCGGCTCGTCGCCGACGATGAACTTGGTGCGGCCGAGCTGCTCCTCGAGGATGGCGGCGTACTTGTGGAAGCGCGGGGCCTCGTCCGCGATGGCCTTCTCGTCCGGCTGGTTACCGAGCAGCGGCTGCACGAGGTACTGCACCACGTAGATGTAGCACGAGGGGAACCACGATGACGTCTCCCACAGCAGCCACTGGTGCACTTTGGCTCGCTTCTTCGGGTCCTTGGGGTACGCCGGGTGCTCCTTCATGTCGCCAGCGTACGTCAGGATGGCGTTCGACTCGGTCAGGGTCAGGTCGCCATCGGTGGCAGCCGGTACGGTCTGGAAAGGGTTGATCTTGGTGAACTCCGGGCCCTTCTGCTCGGCCTTGAAGTAGTCGACCTTCTTGAGCTCGTAAGGCACGCCGAGCAGCTCGAGTCCGGCGAGTACCTTGTGCGAGTTGATGGTGCACGGGTCGCAGTATACGTCGAGGCCCATGATGACGGTATGCAGTCGGATTGGAGGCTACCGATGTAGATGTATAGATGTGAGAGATCGATGTAGTAGAGCACTGCTCGTTGGGGTATCTGGTATGTGGAGAGAAGAAAGACAACGCGCTCCCCCAAGGGACCGGACAGAAGGTATTATATGATGTTCCAACACTGCTTCGTTCTCAAGGGATTGGCAGTCCTCAACTCCCTTCGCATCAAAACCTTTCTCAGTCTAGATTGCTCCCCCGCCCCCGCATCCCCGCATAGCGCCGCGATCCGCACCAGCGAAGGTGCCGGCAGTGACGAAGATCTCGGTCAGGTGTACCTGGGTCGAGAGGACCCTGGCCGACTGCAACTCCCGTCGTCCGAGGAGGTCTCGATGCTTGGCAGGTCTTTCATGGATGTCCTTCGTGAATAGTTGTAAATGTATTATACTTCTATATTCTATCATGGAGTGCAGGGTATCATTAAGCCCTCAAATCATGAAATGTAGATTACCATATGTCGTTTAGCCTTCATCCGCTATTGTAGTACGTGCCGATGCTTGTCATCGAGTTGTTAGGGTATAGCAAATACGGCGGGCCTTGGTTATTGTCCATAAAGTAGGCATAGCGCTTCACATACGCGGATTGTGAGTCCAGCCAAGGAATAACGGTCTGCAGGAACGACAGGACCTGCGCCTCCGTGCCGCTAGTCGTTCCAAATTCGGTAATCCAGATTGGCTTGCCGAATGTCTGCCAAACACTCTGGACGTAGCTCTGAAAGGATCCCGGGTCCAGCACGCTGCCATACCAGTGGATCGGGATGAAGTCCACGGTACATGATGTGCAGTTGCCCATGAAGTATTGTAGGTAGCTGAGACCGATGCCCTCGCCCACACCATTAGTCACAGCTGGCGATCCCAGCTGCACCTGACCTGCCAACGGCTGAATCCACTGCTGGTATGCCGTGACCGCCTCGCTCACATTCATACAGCTATTGCCGCAACTCCAGCAGCAGCCGTCCGGCTCGTTGAATGCCAATACTGCATCGGCGCCATAGCTTGCAATCGCATTCCGCACATTACCGTTCCAGATGCTTGTCAGCTCACTGGCGGCGCTCCAAAGCATAGGCACGAAGGTTAATACCGGATTGTAGGTGTTCGCAGTCCATGTTCCCGGGAAATAAGGATCAGAAGCCCAATTGTACGACCATGAGACCTTCGACCCTTGCCCAGATAGCGAAAAGGGCTTCGTCAGTGCTGGGTCATTGAAGCCGAGCCCGCGCAAGCCGGAGTTCTTGGTCGGCGTTGCCGAGGCAGAAGAACTCGAGCTGGTGGTAGTAGTGGAGGTAGACGTAGTCGAAGTTGTGGATGTAGTAGAGGTAGTAGAGCGCGTCGTGGTGGACAGAGTGGTAGGAGTCGATGTCGTGCTTCGAGTGCTAGAAGTAGTGGAGGTACTTCGCGATGTAGTCGAAGATTTGGAGGTGGTCGATGTTGTTTTCACAGTACTCGTCGTCTTCACCGTACTCGAAGTCTTCGCTGTCGAAGTCGTCTTCTTGGTGGTTGATGTGGTCTTCTTGGTGGTCGTCGCAAGACGGCCATGTGCAGCGAGTGAGCCATCTACCAGGAGGCAGACCAGAAGTAAGCTCGCGAGCCGCATTGTGGACTTGAAGTGAAGTGTTTGGGGGTATCAAATTCGACGACACAATCACCGCAAGCGAAGTTTAGGAATACGTCAAAGCAAGACAAATCAAAACCAAAGAGAAGGAGAAGCTCGAGCTCGACCTCAGCTCATATACAAACCCTATCCCCACTAACTGCGTGCCCATCACACGCAATACGAACCGAGGCGTCCATGATGGCGTCTGCATCGAGCTCTGGACCTGCAGCAAGTCTCCTGCGCTGCTCTAGTCAGGGGGATCTCATCGCAGAACGCGTGGCCGGGTGGAGTCGGCGCACGCCGTGGCGTCAAATGCCTTATCTTTTGTGGTCACTTGCGATGTACCCAAGAAAAAGTGGGTACGCGCGAACAGTGTTTCTCTCGCGCTACTCGATGTGATCACTCTTTTTTCCTCGCTAGCGGTGGCGCACGCACCGGGCGAGATGTGCGTCGCCCTGGCCCAGCTAATCTGGACCGGACGGGTAGGCGCCTAGAACATCAATAGCCCACCTCGGGTCGGCCGAAAGGGGAAATGCCCCTACACACCGAACTTCGAACGCGTCCAACGGGGGAGGAAGGTGGTTTGCGTAGGGGAACGGAGGCAGGCACTGCGAAAGGAGACCGACTGGAGCAATGGGGACGGGAGTGATGGATCGATTGTTTGTAAGAAATGGCATACATGTACTATGTGTGCTTCTTGAAGCGTCACGATGGAGCACGGATCACGTGACTTTGAATGATAAGTAATTCATACCATTAGGTCGTATCATAGAGAGTGTAACAGCGACTTTCGTCGTGGATCCCAGCATCCTCCCTCGAAGTGCACGCCAAACTCCTGTGGTTCCCCTATGACAACCCAAATCCAAACGCCATATCCATGCAATATGCTATGAGTGAGTGAGAGTGGATAACGCTCAAGGAGTGACAAGCCGGCGCAGTGGCATTGGCTTAGAACGGGGTGCCGTGCGGGGATCCGTGATCGCGCAGTGCAGGGTGAACAGCAGAGACAGGGCGAGAAATCGGACCATTGGCACCGCCAGGGCCACCGGGAGCGAAATGGTCTTGGTTAGGCATCGGGTGGGAAATGTTGTAGGAGCCGGAGCGTGAAGGGAGGACGGTTTGGTCGGTGTGTGCCGTGCGTCCAGAACGAATGGAAGGCGAGCTGTAGAACGAAGATGGAGCGTACTTGCCAGCCGGATAGGCCTCCTCCATGGATTGGGCTGTTCGTTGCGGAGAGATCTTCCCAGTCACAGGTCCGGTCATGGAGGCAAAGTGCTCGGCTTGCTTACCATGAGCACGAACCATACGAGCGGTGACCCCTTCTCGGCTTTTACGGAACATGAAGTTTGCAATGAGGTTGGCAAATCCCATGATGAAGGTGACGATGCCAGCGGCCATGACAAGCTCGTAGAATCCACTGCCAATGCTGCTCGAAGAGGTGGCATCCTTGTTCAGATTACCGAGCGTCGTGACGCTGATGGTGATCATGACGAGAGCGAGAGTGCAGAACCCGTGGTTGATACTGAAGAGGGGCCAGTTCCGCGCAAAGTATCCCTTGAAGATGCCAACTTCTGTAGCCAGCAGAAAAATGGCGATGGAGAAGGTGATAAGGTGAGCGATTCCATCAAAGATGAAGAAACGGGAAACCATAATGGTCTTGACCACCATAGCCATCGATGCGGCCATGATCAGAAGGAATGAAGTGATGTTGAGGCCGCGGATGACATTGAGGACCACGTATCCGGACCCGGATAGAGTGTTTCGGAAGCCCATCTTGAGCTGCTTGGACGATGAAAGTTGTTCTTATTGGTAGCGGAGGAGGTACAGTAGAAGGATACGGATATGGGACGAGAATAGATGGAAAGGAATAAATCGTCCTGCAGCCTGTGCAGAGTTTAAAGAGATATGAAGAATGGAAACCGTTCGAGATGGTTTGAGTCAATCAAACACCTCTCAAAGGGGAGAACAATGGGCGATCACAAAGACATCCGAGGGGACAATAGCTGGGGGCACGCCTATTATGAGGACGCGACAATCCACAATGACTCGACAAAGAAAATCTAGTCACACTTGCAATCCGGTCTTTCATCATCGCGCGCCGTTCGAGGCGCCATTTCGAGCGACCTCCAATCCACGCCCAATCGATCTAAGCAATGGCTCTGATCAGCCCAAGTGCGCGACGCGCAACCCCGTCTCGACCATTCCGAGGGCCCTTCAACGAGCAGCGTGGACCATCGAACAATGGTCGCGGACCCCCTTCAAACAGGTTCGCCACTGTCGCGTCGGCGGCATCGTCTTCAACGAGAGTTAGGCGGCGACCATTGAGTGGTGGATAGAAGCTCGCGGCGTTGTTTCACTTCGGGCCGCGAGAGGGGCCGGTGCAGCACCGTACGCGCTCTTACGCGGAAGGGAGGCGTGACGCCGAGGAAGCGCGACTGCGGGCGCAAATAATCCCGCCCCGGGGCCTTGCGCTTCAGCCTGACCGGCCGAGGCGCTACTTACTTACATTCAGTTGCAATGGAATGGAGACGAATCCGAATGTTAAGTATAGCCCGAAAGAGTAGGCTTCGAAGGTGTTTCACAAGGGCGCTCGATTGCGCGTGGTGTTTGAAGTTCCGCTCCGTTGATGAGCGGTGAGTCAACATTCCAATCGCCGCTGAAGGCTCTTTGCCGGCCAGACTTGTATTGCCCCTCTCCTCATCCTGACCACAGACAATGGTGATACTTTTCTCGTCTAGTCATGCACATTTCAAAGCAGGTGCAAAGAACGCAATTATCTGATCGATTTGGCCCAAGAATTATAACAAGAGCGCAACCGTTGATTCGTCCATAGTCAAAGTAGCACAAAAAGGCACTAGAATATTATCGGGCTAATCATGACACATTCAATCCTACCCTAATCTATCTTCGAAAACCACTTTATAGAGATACTAGAGCCTCGAACGTAGGGCATTCAGTGTCTCGATGGTAACACGATCGATGATCTAAAATCTTGCAATCACTTGATCGAAGTCGTGGAGTTCGAGTCCCACGAAATCTCAACAATATGTAGTCCTCCTGGTCTGAGATGAATGGAACTAATTGCGTGCTCAGGTTTACTTCTTCGAATTATACTCTACCTATCAACAGACTGTTGTGCTCAAAGCTGTGGTAGTCGCCTCGCGGCAGTCGTCGCTGCCTTTCCTCTTTTTAGCAAGCTCGAGGACTGTGATCGCTACAACGGCCGACGAATGGCAGTACATTCCGTAGCCTCTATAGGTTCCCCTTTGCGTGCAGTGTCGGCGAATCGAAGATGTTTGTCATGATACTCCAGAAAGAGAGGTCATAAGCTCCTTTGAATTGCAGCGGAAGATGATATTGGTTCAATCCAAATCAATGTACGGTGGCATTCATCCCGCAAGCGTCTGGATCATTCCGCTCGCGATCAATCACGCATACCTACTGTTGGACGCCCGATCTCTGTCCCGATACGAGACCATGAGGCTGAGCTCGCCTGTCGAGTACATCCGGCACCTCGAACTCACCTCCGATGCACCGTTCACGATGAGCTTGGCAAGCCACTGACGCCGGAACCACGAGGGAGTTGGCGCGAGTGATGTTGCTTGGCATTGAAACATGATGCTGTCGCGAGCATAAACGGCGCCTCGCTGCGGGTAAGATGAGAGGGTTCATTGGCGTGACCTTGAAACACACAGCCATTCGATTGGTCATGGAGGGTTTGTAGGGGGGATGCGAAACACGCATGAAAGCACCGGTGATTGGGTGACCTAGCGTGCGACCTTGCCCGGGCCGCTACCGCAGCACGAAAGCAATTAGCGTGCATGAATTGCCGCTAGAGCGACACGTGCCGATAGTACAGTAGGTAGGAAGGAGGAGAGAGACGAAGGATTGCATAGTATCCCCCCCCCTAGACTCCCTGTCTGCCTACCCCGGCGAAAGGTCATAGGGGCTTGGCAATGGGCGCTAGGGATCATATTTAGCGGGGACCGGCTTCTGCCATTGGGGACCATAGGGGAGTGCCACCCCCATACTGGACGCACTTTGCCCCCC